>JARQOC010000006.1:29400373-29431092 GCA_033576535.1 Allobates femoralis
AGCAGCGTGATGTCGGCAAAGAGACCCTGAATCCAACGATGTATCACATAGATTACTGGGTGCAGCCATCCTGACACAATCAGAGTTTTTAGATTTAGCAAGTACTGCCCCTGCCCACACCAGGCTCTGTATATACAATGTCTATAGACAGAGAGCTGCCCCAGCCAACACCAGGCTCTGTATATACAATGTCTATAGACAGTGAGCTGCTCCCGCCAACACCAGGCTCTGTATTTACAATGTCTATAGACAGTGAGCTACCCCAGCCCACACCAGGCTCTGTATGTACAATGTCAATAGGCAGAGAACTGCCCCGCCCACACCAGGCTCTGTATATACAATGTCTATAGACAGTGAGCTACCCCAGCCCACACCAGGCTCTGTATATACAATGTCTATAGACACAGAGCTGCCCCGCCCACACCAGGCTCTGTATATACAATGTCTATAGACAGTGAGCTGCCCCAGCCCACACCAGGCTCTGTATATACAATGTCTATAGACAGTGAGCTACCCCCGCCCTCACCAAGCTCTGTATATACAATGTCTATAGACACAGAGCTGCCCCCTCCCACACCAGGCTCTGTATATACAATGTCTATAGACACAGAGCTGCCCCAGCCAACACCAGGCTCTGTATATACAATGTCTATAGACAGAGAGCTGCCCCCACCCACACCAGGCTCTGTATATACAATGTCTATAGACACAGAGCTGCCCCAGCCAACACCAGGCTCTGTATATACAATGTCTATAGACAGCTGCCCCCACCCACACCAGGCTCTGTATATACAATGTCACAATGTCTATAGACAGTGAGCTGCCCCAGCCCACACCAGGCTCTGTATGTACAATGTCTATAGACACAGAGCTGCCCCCTCCCACACCAGGCTCTGTATATACAATGTCTATAGACACAGAGCTGCCCCCTCCCACACCAGGCTCTGTATATACAATGTCTATAGACACAGAGCTGCCCCAGCCAACACCAGGTTCTGTATATACAATGTCTATAGACAGTGAGCTGCCCCCACCCACACCAGGCTCTGAATGTACAATGTCTATAGACAGTGAGCTACCCCAGCCCACAAAAGGCTCTGTATGTACAATGTCTATAGACAGTGAGCTGCCCCCGCCCACCCCAGGCTCTGTATATACAATGTCTATAGACAGTGAGCTACCCCAGCCCACACCTGGCTCTGTATATACAATGTCTACAGACAGTGAGCTACCCCCGCCCACACCAGGCTCTGTTTATAGACACAGAGCTGACCCCGCCCACACCAGGCTCTCTATATACAATGTCTATAGACAGCTGCCCCCGCCCACACCAGGCTCTGTATATACAATGTCTATAGACACAGAGCTTCCCCCGCCCACACCAGGCTCTGTATGTACAATGTCTATAGACAGAGAGCAGCCCCCACCCACACCAGGCTCTGTATGTACAATGTCTATAGACAGAGAGCTGCCCCCACCCACACCAGGCTCTGTATGTACAATGTCTATAGACAGCTGCCCCCACCCACACCAGGCTCTATATGTACAATATCTATAGACAGCTGCCACCACCCACACCAGGCTCTGCATATACAATGTTTATAGACACAGAGCTGACCCCGCCCACACCAGGCTCTGTATATACAATGTCTATAGACACAGAGCTTCCCCCGCCCACACCAGGCTCTGTATATACAATGTCTATAGACACAGAGCTGCCCCCGCCCACACCAGGCTCTGTATGTACAATGTCTATAGACAGAGAGCTGCCCCCCGCCCACTCCAGGCTCTGTATATACAATGTCTATAGACACAGAGCTGCCCCCGCCTACACCAGGCTCTGTATGTACAATATCTATAGACAGAGAGCTGCCACCACCCACACCAGGCTCTGTATATACAATGTTTATAGACACAGAGCTGACCCCGCCCACACCAGGCTCTGTATATACAATGTCTATAGACACAGAGCTTCCCCCGCCCACACCAGGCTCTGTATATACAATGTCTATAGACACAGAGCTGCCCCCGCCCACACCAGGCTCTGTATGTACAATGTCTATAGACAGAGAGCTGCCCCCGCCCACTCCAGGCTCTGTATATACAATGTCTATAGACAGTGAGCTGCCCCCGCCCACACCAGGCTCTGTATGTACAATGTCTATAGACAGTGAGCTGCCCCCGCCCACACCAGGCTATGTATGTACAATGTCTATAGACAGTGAGCTGCCCCCGCCCACACCAGGCTCTGAATGTACAATAGATTAATCAAATATCCATAGGTGTCATCCACCCCCAATTAGTTACCACATCAAAAAATTCCCAAAGGAAACAAGGGTATCTTTATAAATTACAGTTTTATTATTAGGCTTAAAATCAAGCTTAATAGCTTTATGAAGTCAAAAATAACATACCGTAATAGAAACAAACAGAAAAATAGTATGAGTATGGAGAAATCGATTACAGTGTTTTCTCTATCAAGAGGACAGTGCCTCACAGCATGCTGAGGGGGCCGGAGGGCAACCCTCGTAATTTGACAGCATGTGCCAGGCTTCACCAATCCAACTGTTATGAGAATCTTCACCAAATACCATCAACATTGTTGGAATAAAAACATAATCCAAAACACATAAAAGAAGAAGCTGAGTAATAATTGAGGTACATCATTTTACAAATTTTATTTTTAACCCAGAGAGACCCAATGAAGAGACGCGCCTTGACGTTTAGTTACCGGGTTCAAATAACACTGGCTTTTTCTCAATGAGTTCATGTTTTTCCTTAGCAGTGATGCATGTCCATATTCCTGCATTCCTTATTTGCAGAGTATGGCTGTTTCCTTATTATATTTCAGTATACGCCTGTTCACACTTGCAGGTTAGGAAGTGCTGTCACTTTTACTATTTCAATAGTGTGTATGGCCCCATGTGCCTGTATTCCTGACAATGTCTGGGTATGTCCCTAAGCAGATGGTGTCCTGGGGGTCTCCTCCTAGATCTGGATAAAGGCATCAGTGGCTCCTGGGCAGTGTTTGATGGCTTCAAATGCACACTCTGAGGAACGTAATGTTCAATGGCATCAACGCCTTACGCTGCCACCCATACGCTGCCCACACACTCTGGCCATGAGTCCGGGAACTGTTCAGCACCAGGAGGAGCCCCTGCGCTCTCAGCACCAGTGTAAGGTCTGACAATGGCTCTCAGGTACCTAGGAGCGGTCAGGATACCACCAGAGTAAGGTGTGACAATGGCTCCCAGGTACCTAGGAGCGGTCAGGATACCACCAGAGTAAGGTCTGACAATGGCTCCCAGGTACCTAGGAGCGGTCAGGATACCACCAGTGTAAGGTCTGACAATGGCTCCCAGGTACCTAGGAGCAGTCAGGATACCACTAGTGTAAGGTCTGACAATGGCTCCCAGGTACCTAGGAGCGGTCAGGATACCACCAGTGTAAGGTCTGACAATGGCTCCCAGGTACCTAGGAGCGGTCAGGATACCACTAGTGTAAGGTCTGACAATGGCTCCCAGGTACCTAGGAGCGGTCAGGATACCACCAGTGTAAGGTCTGACAATGGCTCCCAGGTACCTAGGAGCGGTCAGGATACCACTAGTGTAAGGTCTGACAATGGCTCCCAGGTACCTAGGAGCGGTCAGGATACCACCAGTGTAAGGTCTGACAATGGCTCCCAGGTACCTAGGAGCGGTCAGGATACCACCAGAGTAAGGTCTGACAATGGCTCCCAGGTACCTAGGAGCGGTCAGGATACCACCAGTGTAGTGTCTGACAATGGCTCCCAGGTACCTAGGAGAGGTCAGGATACCACCAGTGTAAGGTCTGACAATGGCTCCCAGGTACCTAGGAGCGGTCAGGATACCACCAGAGTAAGGTCTGACAATGGCTCCCAGGTACCTAGGAGCGGTCAGGATACCACCAGAGTAAGGCCTGACAATGGCTCCCAGGTACCTAGGAGCGGTCAGGATACCACCAGTGTAAGGTCTGACAATGGCTCTCAGGTACCTAGGAGCGGTCAGGATACCACCAGTGTAAGGTCTGACAATGGCTCCCAGGTACCTAGGAGCGGTCAGGATACCACCAGTGTAAGGTCTGACAATGGCTCCCAGGTACCTAGGAGCGGTCAGGATACCACCAGTGTAAGGTCTGACAATGGCTCTCAGGTACCTAGGAGCGGTCAGGATACCACCAGTGTAAGGTCTGACAATGGCTCCCAGGTACCTAGGAGCGGTCAGGATACCACTGGTAAAATCTGAGATGTTGGGCTCCACCGATTGTAGGGTGCTCAGAAGTAAATATTAGCAAATAGAAAAACAAGCGGTGTCAGAGGATTGGAGCGCTAAAGAAACCACGGGTTGGTGATTAGATTACCGATAATTTATTGCACGAACAGCAGGGGTCCAGTATGCCACAACGCGTTTCGACGCACAGATGCGTCTTTCTCAAGTCTTGAGAAAGACGCATCTGTGCGTCGAAACGCGTTGTGGCATATAATCTAATCACCAACCCGTGGTTTCTTTAGCGCTCCAATCCTCTGACACCGCTTGTTTTTCTATTTGCTAATCCCCTTCTCCCTTGTTGGGAGTGCGGTGTGTGAGCTGCTCTAAGATCCACAGTACCTGGCAGTACATCATAAAGACCCACCCTTGAATGATCAACTGATACACAGTGTGGAGCTGGGACGGAAGCCAGTGCAGCGAGTCTGCCTCTTCGGGTGGAGGAGTGCAGCGAGTCTGCCTCTTCGGGTGGAGGAGTGAAGGAGCCCACCTCCATCTCCAGAGGAACTAAGGAGCCGACCACCAGGCCCGGAGTATCTGAGGAGGAGGGATTATTGGCCCTTGTCACTACAGTGATCCACATTAAGCCATCAGTCTGGTTGTGCGGGGTGTTGCACAACCAGTAAAGGTTAGTACAAACATAGTAAAACCGTGTATTAAGTTCCTCAAGTTGCAGTGTGGCGCAATATCTGTTTTTTCTTTTAATTACAGAAGTAAATATTGTAAGTACTGCTATAGTTATACTCCGGCACACCAAGAAAGTTGTAGACAAAGTGTTGCTTGAAATGAAAGTTCATTTATTGGACAATCACTTGGCCCAAGATGCAATGCATAGATGGATTCCAATGTTTCAGCCTTCTAGGCTTTGTTCACGGATGATCTACATCAAATGATAAACAAAATACATTCAATGCCATTGTACCAAGAACAGAAACAAGAAATGAAGACGCATTGCAAATCACCAAATACATCATGGAGCACAGACAAATCCCATTCCATCATTGTGAATACGTCTACACATGATGGTATACACAGCTGGGTACTGGGTAAGTCAACCTGATACGGTAAGATATCATTAATCATGTAGAGAGAGGCCTGTGCCACGGACGTGTTTGGGTGTTCCCCAGGCGTCTAGGAATCACGGTGAGACTGTGCGCCGTCCGTGTGTACCGAATGGAAAAGAGAGGATTGATATCAATCAATGGCAGTGGCATAGGCTGTTCGCATAATGATAATGAGACTAATGCTATATGTCTCCTGACAAAAAGGAGGAAAGGATTGAGGAATTGTTTGTAGAAAGAATCACAACGTAAAGATATCGTGGTTCGGATACCAATGACCTTATAGGATTGTTGAGAAGAGATAGCTCAATAGGGAAAGAGGACCAGGGATAAGGGGTAAGACGCCTTGACAATGGTGCAAAACCCGAGGTACAGTGTCCTACCCTTATTACATGTATCTTGAAATAAGCATCACGGGGATGGAACTATTGGAGAAATGACCTGGCTCCCAGGGTAAAAAGAAGGTGTGGTTCACTAAAGAGTGGCTTGTCAGTTAGTCTTAGGGCCACGTCACACGAGGTGACGTCGCCGGAGATGTCGGTTGTGACTGGCGGGAGCGCGCACGTTTTTGGCGGCCCGCCAGGGTCACTGTCCCCCGTTTACATAGGGCGACACTTCCGGAAATCTGACAGGCGGCATCGCCACTGCGGTGTCTCAGAACCCCAGCGGCGATGCAGTACAATGGGAGCCTATGGCTCCCATCGCCTGTCAGATCGCAGTCGGCCATTTACATGGGGCGATGTGTACATATCGCCCCAGATTGGCCGCCTGGTTTCACAGCAGTCAGATGCGTCGCCCTCGCCTAGTGACATTGGGTGACGCATTGGCGACGTCGGCGGCGATAGGCCACGCCCCGGCGTCGCCTAAAAAATTGCCGCCAACGTCGCCAGGTGTGACGTGGCCCTTAGTGTATAGGTATTTATAATGTTGTACCTACATATATAGGGAGTGAGGTCTTTTCAACTCAATATGTGCTGTGAGGATATGTGTAATACCAGTGGGTCCTGTCTGCTTCTCAGCTTGTTAGGTAACTTGTAATTGGAGGGCACTGTATTATGATATAGGAAATGTAGCAAATATGTTAGTATAGGTGCTGGTGTAGACAGACTCTAAAGTAACTGTGTGGAAAGGCAAACCATATGGACCTGCACTCAGGCAAGGCTAAGCTGATGTGGTATCTGGACCAAGTCCTATAAGAGGAGAATATAGAAACAGATTTGCTTGAGACATGAAAAGAAAATAGCCTGGTAGTGGTAAATCGGTGTCTAGTTACCTTCTGGAGTTGTGTGTGCACTCCCCGCTGTGTGTGCAGCCTGTGTGCAGCCCGCTGTGTGTGCAGCCTATGTGTGCAGCCCGCTGTGAGTGCAGCCTATGTGTGCAGCCTGTGTGTGCAGCCTATGTGTGCAGCCTGTGTGTGCAGCCTATGTGTGCAGCCCGCTGAGTGTGCAGCCTGTGTGTGCAGCCTGCTGTGTGTGCAGCCTATGTGTGCAGCCCGCTGTGTGTGCAGCCTGTGTGTGCAGCCTGCTGTGTGTGCAGCCTATGTGTGCAGCCCGCTGTGTGTGCAGCCTGTGTGTGCAGCCTGCTGTGTGTGCAGCCTATGTGTGCAGCCCCCTGTGTGTGCAGCCCTCTGTGTGTGCAGCCCGCTGTGTGTGCAGCCTGTGTGTGCAGCCCTCTGTGTGTGCAGCCCGCTGTGTGTGCAGCCTGCGTGTGCAGCCCTCTGTGTATGCAGCCCGCTGTGTGTGCAACCCACTGTGTGTGCAGCCCGCTGTGTGTGCAGCCCGATGTGTATGCAGCCCGCTGTGTGTGCAGCCTGATCTGTGTGCAGCCTGTGTGTGCAGCCCTCTGTGTATGCAGCCCGCTGTGTGTGCAGCCCGCTGTGTGCAGCCCTCTGTGTATGCAGCCCGCTGTGTGTGCAGCCCTCTGTGTGTGCAGCCTACTGTGTGTGCAGCCCACTGTGTATGCAGCCCGCTGTGTGGGCAGCCTGTGTGTGCAGCCCGCTGTGTGTGCAGCCCACTGTGTGTGCAGCCTGAGTATGCAGCCAGCTGTGTGTGTGCAGCCTGTGTGTGCAGCCTGTGTGTGCAGCCCGCTGTGTGTGCAGCCCACTGTGTGTGCAGCCCGCAGTTTGTGCAGCCCTCTGTGTATGCAGCCCGCTGTGTGTGCAGCCCGCAGTGTGTGCAGCCCGCAGTGTGTGCAGCCCGCTGTGTGTGTAGCCCGCTGTGTGTGTGCAGGCTGTGTGTGCAGCCTGTGTGTGTGCAGCCCGATATGTGTGCAGCCCCTGTGTGTGCAGCCCGCTGTGTGTGTGCAGCCTGTGTGTGTGCAGCCCGATATATGTGCAGCCCCTGTGTGTGCAGCCCGCTGTGTGTGTGCAGCCTGTGTGTGCAGCCTGTGTGTGTGCAGCCCGATATGTGTGCAGCCCCTGTGTGTGCAGCCTGATGTGTGTGCATCCCGCGTGTGTTCCTTGTCACACAAAGGAGCAGATCTGGGTCCTGCGGCTTGAGTGATACAATAATAACAATGTCAGGATCACTGATTCTTTATGTTACTTTTCATTTACAAAAAGGTAAAACAGCAGAAAAAATCCTATATACTCCAAATCCTAAAATCCTATATACACCAAATCCTAAAATCCTATATACTCCAAATCCTAAAATCCTATATACTCCAAATATTATACTGTATACTCTAAATCCTATACTCCAAATCCTATATACTCCAAATAATATATACTATAAGTACTATATACTCCAAATCCTATACTCCAAATCCTATATACTCCAAATCCTATATACTCCAAATCCTATATACCCTAAATCCTATATACCCTAAATCCTATATACTCCGAATCCTATATACCCTAAATCCTATATATACTCCAAATCCTATATACCCTAAATCCTATATACTCTAAATCCTATATACTACAAATCCTATATATAGTCTAAATCCTATATACCCTAAATCCTATATACTCCAAATCCTATATACCCTAAATCCTATATACTCTAAATCCTATATACTCCAAATCCTATATACTCCAAATAATATATACTCCAAATCCTATACTCCAAATCCTATATACTCTAAATCCTATATACCCTAAATCCTATACTCCAAATCCTATATACCCTAAATCCTATATATACTCCAAATCCTATATACCCTAAATCCTATATACTCTAAATCCTATATACTCTAAATCCTATATACTCCAAATCCTATATACTCCAAATAATATATACTCCAAATCCTATACTCCAAATCCTATATACTCTAAATCCTATATACCCTAAATCCTATACTCCAAATCCTATATACCCTAAATCCTATATATACTCCAAATCCTATATACCCTAAATCCTATATACTCTAAATCCTATATACTCTAAATCCTATATACTCCAAATCCTATATACCCTAAATCCTATACTCCAAATCCTATATACTCCAAATCCTATATACTCTAAATCCTATATACCCTAAATCCTATATACTCTAAATCCTATATACTCTAAATCCTATATACTCCAAATCCTATATACCCTAAATCCTATACTCCAAATCCTATATACTACAAATCCTATATACTCTAAATCCTATATACCCTAAATCCTATATACTCTAAATCCTATACTCCAAATCCTATATACCCTAAATCCTATACTCCAAATCCTATATACTCTAAATCAGGGGTCCCCAAACTTTTTACCTCAGGGGCCAGTTCACGGTCCCTCAGACCGTTGGAGGGCCGGACTATAAAAAAATCTATGAAAATCCCTATGCACACTGCACATAAGTACATAAAACAAGCTGGAACAAATCCAATATTTATTTTAACATGTCCAGGTCCAGCTCCCCCGATACAGGTCCAGCTCCCCCATACAGGTCCAGCTCCCCCCATACAGCAACAGCTCCCCCCATACAGCGACAGCTCCCCCCATACAGGTCCAGCTCCCTTCATACAGCGACAGCTCCCCCCATACAGCGACAGCTCCCCCCATACAGCGACAGCTCCCCCCATACAAGTCCAGCTCCCCCCATACAGTGACAGCTCCCCCCATACAGCAACAGCTCCCTCCATACAGTGACAGCTCCCCCCATACAGTGACAGCTCACCCCACGTAGGTCCAGCTCCCCCCATACAGCGACAGCTCCCCCCATACAGGTCCAGCTCTCCCCATAGAGATCCAGCTCCCCTCATAGAGATTCAGCTCTCCCCATGCAGGTCCAGCACCCCCCCATAGAGATCCAGCTCCCCCCATGCAGGTCCAGCACCCCCCATAGAGATCCAGCTCCCCTCATAGAGATTCAGCTCTCCCCATGCAGGTCCAGCACCCCCCCATAGAGATCCAGCTCCCCCCATGCAGGTCCAGCACCCCCCATAGAGATCCAGCTACCCCCATAGAGATTCAGCTCTCCCCATGCAGGTCCAGCACCCCCCCATAGAGATCCAGCTCCCCCCATGCAGGTCCAGCACCCCCCATAGAGATCCAGCTCCCCTCATAGAGATTCAGCTCTCCCCATGCAGGTCCAGCACCCCCCCGTAGAGATCCAGCTCCCCCCATGCAGGTCCAGCACCCCCCATAGAGATCCAGCTACCCCCATAGAGATTCAGCTCTCCCCATGCAGGTCCAGCACCCCCCATAGATATCCAGCTCCCCCCATGCAGGTCCAGCACCCCCCATAGAGATCCAGCTCCCCCCATGCAGGTCCAGCACCCCCCATAGAGATCCAGCTCCCCCCATAGAGATTCAGCTCTCCCCATGCAGGTCCAGCTCCCTCCATAGATATCCAGCATCCCCCATGCAGGTCCAGCACCCCCCATAGATATCCAGCTCCCCCCATGCAGGTCCAGCACCCCCCATAGAGATCCAGCTCCCCCCATGCAGGTCCAGCACCCCCCATAGAGATCCAGCTCCCCCATAGAGATTCAGCTCTCCCCATGCAGGTCCAGCTCCCTCCATAGATATCCAGCATCCCCCATGCAGGTCCAGCACCCCCCATAGATATCCAGCTCCCCCCATGCAGGTCCAGCACCCCCCATAGAGATCCAGCTCCCCCCATGCAGGTCCAGCACCCCCCATAGAGATCCAGCTCCCCCCATAGAGATTCAGCTCTCCCCATGCAGGTCCAGCTCCCTCCATAGATATCCAGCATCCCCCATGCAGGTCCAGCACCCCCCATAGATATCCAGCTCCCCCCATGCAGGTCCAGCACCCCCCATAGAGATCCAGCTCCCCTCATAGAGATTCAGCTCTCCCCATGCAGGTCCAGCACCCCCCCATAGAGATCCAGCTCCCCCCATGCAGGTCCAGCACCCCCCATAGAGATCCAGCTCCCCTCATAGAGATTCAGCTCTCCCCATGCAGGTCCAGCACCCCCCCATAGAGATCCAGCTCCCCCCATGCAGGTCCAGCACCCCCCATAGAGATCCAGCTACCCCCATAGAGATTCAGCTCTCCCCATGCAGGTCCAGCACCCCCCATAGATATCCAGCTCCCCCCATGCAGGTCCAGCACCCCCCATAGAGATCCAGCTCCCCCCATGCAGGTCCAGCACCCCCCATAGAGATCCAGCTCCCCCCATAGAGATTCAGCTCTCCCCATGCAGGTCCAGCTCCCTCCATAGATATCCAGCATCCCCCATGCAGGTCCAGCACCCCCCATAGATATCCAGCTCCCCCCATGCAGGTCCAGCTCCCCCCATAGAGATCAAGCTCTCCCCAGGCTCTCTTACCTGGCGCTGCAGCCATTCCCTCGCTGAGTTCGCACGCTGAGCTTGGTGTTCTTTCTGTCAGGTCTAGCTGCTGAGCGTCACATGATCAGGCTAGGTCGGACAGTGAGCACCGAGCGGCGCCGGCCGCATTATAGTGCCTGTGCACCATTGAACAGGAGGTGGGCGACGGGTGGGGGGGCGATGGGGTGGCGACGAGGGGGGGGTGATGGGGTGGTAACGGGGGCCGGGTAAACTGCCTTGACGGGCCGGATTCGGCCCGCGGGCCGTAGTTTGGGGACCCCTGCTCTAAATCCTATACTCCAAATCCTATATACTCCAAATCCTATATACCCTAAATCCTATAAACTCTAAATCCTATATACTCCAAATCCTATCGTATATACCCTAAATCCTATAAACTCTAAATCCTATATACTCCAAATCCTATCGTATATACCCTAAATCCTATAAACTCTAAATCCTATATACCCTAAATCCTATATATTCTAAATCCTATCATATATACTGTAAATCCTGCTGTCAGAGGTCTGTGAACGTCACACATTGTGGAGGAAATGGAATAATGCTTTTTTTAATTGTAACAAATCTAGGGAGATAAACTAAATACTGACATTTTCCAATTTTTTTGCCTTTTTCAACTTTTCTTGATCTCCTGATCCAGCACTGATCTGACATTTTCCTGCCCAGCAGCACAGATCATAGAATCAAGTGTCTGGTACAAATATAAGAAGCGTCCAGTGCCATCCGCCATCTTTCCGGAGCCCTGGACATGGGACAGCCTCACCCTGTGGCTTTTCCTCCTACCAGCACTTTTGTTTACATGTGAGATTTAAATTAAAAGCTCTTTAACCCTTCACTAGCTGATTTTCAGCCCCGTCGCACACGCATCTCCAAAGGAACAGAAAATATCCTAGCACGTATTCAGTTAACCGTAAACACCGCCCTTTGACGTTAGGCCACTCTGATTGGTCAGGAATAATGGACCCGCCTATTAACGTTACCGCTCTGATTGGTTAGGCTTGATTAGACCCCCGCCTATTAACGATGATATTACGTCGCTGTGATTGGTCAGTAATGACCATACGCCGCCAATTGACGTTGAGCGACCTGATTGGTCAGTCATGATGAGACGCCTTATACACGTTGGCGTTAGGCGTTTTGATTGCCTATTAAGGGTGATACTAGGCTGCTGATTGGTCAGGAATGAAGAGACCCCGCCTTTAGACGGCACGCCGCATTGACAGGCGCAGTTCTGTCAGTGAGTCTGCGCTTTAGGAAGCCCCGCCCTCTGACGTCACGACGCCGCATTGCCAGGCCCAGTCCTGCCAGTAGTCTGCGCTTCAGGAAGCCACGCCCCTTGGCGGCAGTGCGCAGGTTCGGGCGCATGCGCAGTGTGAAGTAAACATTCTCCGGGGTGCAGTCGTTCGGTCGCTCGGTAATTCGTTGTCGTTGATTGTTAACGAAGGAGACCCGAGAGTGCTGAGCAGGAGCAGAGGCCTGACCCCCGGTGCCGGAGCCGCGGCGTCTCCTGAGCTCCGCGCGCGTCTCTTCAGGATTGTGTTGTGTGTTTCGCTCTCCCGTCTGAGGCGGTGACTGGTTCCATCCGGTTCTTGCGCCTGCGCACTGAGACCCGGGCAGGAAGCTTCACAGGATGGTGCAGAAGGACGGGCAGGCAGCGGCGGCCGCCAGCTCCGAGCCGGACAAGGAGGCCAACCCCAACCCGCTGGTGCCGGAGCTGCCGCCGCCGCGGGGGAGGACACCGACACTGAGACGGAGAGCTCCGCGGGGAGGAGGTTCCTGTGCGGCGTGGTGGAGGGTACGTGCTCCTGCTGGGGGAGGAAGGGTGGAAGGTACGTGCTCCAGCCAGGGGGTGGGGGGAGGTGGAGGGTACGTGCTCCAGCCAGGGGGTGGGGGGGGTGGAGGGTTTCTGCTCCAGCCAGGGTGGGGGGAGTGGAGGGTACGTGCTCCAGCCGGGGGTGGGGGGAGGTAGAGGGTACGTGCTCAGCCAGGGGGAGTGGGAGGGTACGTGCTCCAGCCAGGGGTGGGGGGAGGTAGAGGGTACTCGACTCCCCTGCCGGGGGGGAGTGGGGGGAGGGTACGCGCTCCCTTGCGGGGGGGGGGGGGGGGGGGGGGGGGGGGGGGGGGTGGGAGGTACGCGCTCCCTTGCCGGGGGGGGGGGAGGGTACGCGTCCCTTGGGGGGGGAGGGTACGCGCTCCCCTTGCCGGGGGGTGGGGGGAGGGTACGACGCTCCCTTGCCAGGGGGGGAGGGTACGCGCTCCTTGCCGGGGGGGGGGGAGTGGGGGGAGGGTACGCGCTCCCTTGCCGGGGGGGGGAGTGGGGGGAGGGTACGAGCTCCCCTTGCCGGGGGGGGGGGGGGGGGAGGGTGGGGGGGAGGGTACGCGCTCCCTTGCCGGGGGGGGAGTGGGGGGAGGGTACGCGCTCCCTTGCCAGTGGGGGGAGTGGGGGAGGTACGCGCTCCCTTGCCAGGGGGGGGGAGTGGGGGGAGGGTACGCGCTCCCCTTGCCAGGGGGGGGGAGTGGGGGGAGGGTACGCGCTCCCTTGCCAGGGGGGGGAGTGGGGGGAGGGTACGCGCTCCCTTGCCAGGGGGGGGAGTGGGGGGAGGGTACGCGCTCCCTTGCCGGGGGGTGGGGGGAGGGTACGCGCTCCCTTGGTGGGGGGAGGGTACGCGCTCCCTTGCCGGGGGGTGGGGGGAGGGTACGCGCTCCCTTGCCAGGGGGGGGGGGGGGAGGGTACGCGCTCCCTTGCCGGGGGGGGGAGTGGGGGGAGGGTACGCGCTCCCTTGCCGGGGGGGGGGAGTGGGGGGAGGGTACGCGCTCCCTGCCGGGGGGGGGGGAGTGGGGGGAGGGTACGCGCTCCCTTGCCGGGGGGGGGGGGGGGGAGTGGGGGGAGGGTACGCGCTCCCTTGCCGGGGGGGGGGGGGGAGTGGGGGGAGGGTACGCGCTCCCTTGCCGGACAAGGAGGCCAACCCCAACCCGCTGGTGCCGGAGCTGCCGCGCCCGCGGGGGAGGACACGACACTGAGACCTGAGAGCTCGCGGGGAGGAGGTTCCTGTGCGGCGTGGTGGAGGGTACGTGCTCCTGCTGGGGGGAGGAAGGGTGGAAGGTACGTGCTCCAGCCAGGGGGGGGGGGGAGGTGGAGGGTACGTGCTCCGCCAGGGGGTGGGGGGAGGTAGAGGGTACGTGCTCCAGCCAGGGGGAGGTGGGAGGGTACGTGCTCCAGCCAGGGGGGGGGGGGGAGGTAGAGGGTACTCGCTCCCTGCCGGGGTGGGGGGAGGGTACGCGCTCCCTTGCGGGGGGGGGGGGTGGGGGGGGGGTACGCGCTCCCTTGCGGGGGGGGGGGGTGGGGGGAGGGTACGCGCTCCCTTGCCGGGGGGTGGGGGGAGGGTACGCGCTCCCTTGGTGGGGGGAGGGTACGCGCTCCCTTGCCGGGGGGGGTGGGGGGAGGGTACGCGCTCCCTTGCAGGGGGGGGGGAGGGTACGCGCTCCCTTGTGCCGGGGGGGGGGAGTGGGGGGAGGGTACGCGCTCCCTTGCCGGGGGGGGGGAGTGGGGGGAGGGTACGCGCTCCCTTGCCGGGGGGGGGGGAGTGGGGGGAGGGTACGCGCTCCCTTGCCGGGGGGGGGGGAGTGGGGGGGAGGGTACGCGCTCCCTGCCGGGGGGGGGGGGAGTGGGGGGAGGGTACGCGCTCCCTTGCCGGGGGGGGGGGGGGAGTGGGGGGAGGGTATGCGCTCCCTTGCCGGGGGGGGGGGAGTGGGGGGGGAGGGTACGCGCTCCCTTGCGGGGGGGGGGGAGTGGGGGAGGGTACGCGCTCCCTGTCCGGGGGGGGGGAGGGTACGCGCTCCCTTGCCAGGGGGGGGGTACGCGCTCCCTTGCCGGGGAGGGGGGGGAGTGGGGGGAGGGTACGCGCTCCCTTGCCGGGGGGGGGGGGAGTGGGGGGAGGGTACGCGCTCCCTTGCCGGGGGGGGAGTGGGGGGGGGTACGCGCTCCCTTGCCGGGGGGGGGGGAGTGGGGGGAGGGTACGCGCTCCCTTGCCGGGGGGGGGGGGGGAGGGTACGCGCTCCCTTGCCGGGGGGGGGGAGGGTACGCGCTCCCTTGCGGGGGGGGGGGTGACGCGCTCCCTTGCCGGGGGGGAGGGGGGAAGTGGGGGGAGGGTACGCGCTCCCTTGCCGGGGGGGGGGAGTGGGGGGAGGGTACGCACTCCCTTGCCGGGGGGGGGCGAGTGGGGGGAGGGTACGCGCTCCCTTGCCGGGGGGGGGGGGCGGGAGTGGGGGGAGGGTACGCGCTCCCTTGCCGGGGGGGGAGTGGGGGGAGGGTACGCGCTCCCTTGCCGGGGGGGGGGGTACGTGCTCCCTTGCCGGGGTGGGGGGAGGGTACGCGCTCCCTGCTGGGGGGAAGGGGCCCTGTGCACACTGCATCCTGGGAAACTCCTCACTGTGTGTCAGTGTAGAACTACAGATCTCATCCTGCCTCGGGGTATTACAGGTGCTCATCCTGCACAGATGGGGGGGGGGGGGGATTGTTTGTTTAGGTCCTTGATTGACGGCTCTGAGTGATAGCCCTCCTCACAGAGAAGCCGAGATGATCACCCTCCACTCATTGGTACGGTCCCCTGACCCACAGGCTGAGCTTGCTTTTTGTTATCTATAGGATCGTCCATGTGTCATATAGGGGTGTTCTGCTCCTCTGACTCCTGGGTATTGTTGTCAGCCAAGGCTTCTGGTGTCTGAACCATGCGCCATCCTAGAGGCTGGACAGATCTACATTACAAAGGATACCGACCACTACTGATACCACTGCAGAGGTGGCCGGTAACTGAGGCAACGAGCAGTAACTACAGAGATAAAAGCCATCTCTCCTCGAGAACGAGGAAATGTTTTTGATTGAAGATAAATTGCGAAAATCAGTGACACTGTCCCCTTTGGTGGTCACAATCTAATGACTACAGTCAGGTGACCACTGCATCCAATCACTGGCCTGAGCTATGATCGCAGTCATTGATTGGCTGCTGGTAGAATATACAATCTTTTGCTGCTTCATCCTCTGCTCTGTACAAACATTGTAATACCGCCACATGCCCTCAACTGTGGACTTGTCTGGGTTCCTACTGTACCTCCCTGAAGTGGCTGCATGTGGCAGTGCAAAGATGGCTATAGCACACAGAGGGACCATGGTATTATTGTACATGTAGAGATCTAGTCCTTGTGTGGCGGGGGGAAAGCAGAAAGATCTAGAATCTGAAATCCCAAACCAATACAGGAAATATACGAATCTAGCCATAGAATTGTGTGTTCACGGCAGCGGCTCACAGCTGTCATGTATGGTCAGGGTTTTGATTGTATTATTTTACTGCCATTTACCTATCCTGGTGCATCCCCTGTGCTGCAACTGGCAGCTCTGACTGCAGGGGTGGCTGACACTGATTGATTGCTGATGATGATTCATACTGCCAGTCTAGAAGCCATGCCCGCAGCCGACAGTAGGATCTGTGTGCTTGGGAATTAGTCAAGCTACTGCCGTGTACTCTAATGCAGCGAGGTCTAATGGACAGCAGGATAAACGTTGCACACTGGGGTTCTTACCTTTCCTCTTGTAGGACATGTTCCCATTTACCTGCATCACTAACATCCACAACTTTATGTCCTGCAATAATTAAAGGGGTAATTTAGTGTGTATATAAGCAAAGGAAAAACAGTTACACTTCTGGCCACAGGTTGTATGTGGTACTGCAGATAAGTTCTGCCCTCTGTAGTACAGCTGAACACGTTCCATAGCCAGGCGTCGTGCTGGTTTGGAAGAAAGCAGGAATGTACTATATACAGGATATGTGATCGGAGGGGGATCAGGTGCTGAGACCCCATCGATTACATGAATGGCGCGGCGGCCAAGCTTGCACACTGCCGCTCCCATTTATTCATGGGATAGATGACCCCACTTATATTGAAATAGTCTAAGAAACATTTTCTGCTTGAATACCCCTTTACTGTTTGCATAATGGGGAGAGAGCGTTTTACAAGCTTTCTGTAAGTATCTGACTTTAAGTTGCCATTTCTTGCATTGCATGTTGTACGTCTAGGTATTTTCTCGTGTGAAACAATGGCCGCTGGCTAATAGTATGGTGGATGCACATTAACATATAAGAGGGCTGACGGGTTATGTTTCTGGGCAAAGGTATGCGAATATTTAATCCCACGGGGATGGTAATCTCAGCTGCCGAGCCTTTGAAGGGTTGTCAAGCGTGTCCAATATGTATAATTGTTCCTTGCGCCGAGGTCTTTGGCCACGATCCACAGTCCTGTCACTCCGTCTCTGGCAATGATTGACACTAATAGATTTCTGGGACACCTTACCTGAGGAGAGAACTTGTCAGCGCAGAGGCCGCCACTGATGAGACGCGGACATATCTTATATATTGTGACTGGTTATATCATCAATTTGTGTGGTTTTTACTTAAAGTAAAACTTGCTTTCGATTTAGTGATCTGCAGGTTGTTTTTTTCTCCCATCAGACAGCAATGTGGTATTGGGGCATGCACTGTATGTATCCTCTCTTTTCGATAAAGAACTAGTGGGGGAGGCTCCTGCTGCAGCCAGTTACCTTACAGGCAGAATGAAGTCTAAGATAAAGTTTATAAGACCGAGATGATGTGTCTCCTGCAGGTTTTTGGCGGTGGCCCAGTCGGTCTCCTGCAGGTTTTTGGCGGTGGCCAGTCGGTCTCCTGCAGGTTTTTGGCGGTGGCCCAGTCGGTTCTCCCTGCAGGTGTGTGGCGGCGGCCCAGCCGGCCTCTGTGCGGTTGTGTGTGGCGGGGCCCAGCCAGGCCTCTGTGCGGTTGTGTGTGGCGGCGGCCCTGCCGGCCTCTGTGCGGTTGTGTGTGGCGGCGGCCCAGCCGGCTCCTGTGCGGTTGTGTGTGGCGGCGGCCCAGCCGGCCTCTGTGCGGTTGTGTGTGGCGGCGGCCCAGCCGGCCTCTGTGCGGTTGTGTGTGGCGGCGGCCCAGCCGGCCTCTGTGCGGTTGTGTTTAATTGAATCCGTGTAAACGAGTGGCTGCTTCATGAGCGTCAATGGGGTTCAGAAGTAAACAAATCTCTTCTATGCTCTAAATATTTAGTTCAAAAATTGACCGTTACTGCTGATGTCCAATAATGGAGCAAATTGGTTGAGAGTTTAATGGAAGATCAGAATTTTCAACAAACCCTCACAGCGGCTGATTGTGCTACAGAATACTCAGGGATCTGCAGCAAAATCTGCAAGTCAAAATACCCCCTATCTTCAAAAAATCGCTATGCACGTTTCCTCAAGATTCTGTACACCCGGCCTCTGCGCTCCTTCCCCGTCATGTAACCACCACCGCAAATTGCAGAAATTAGCATCCACTTATGGTACTTGATATAGCGCCATAATCTGCTGAATAATTAGGCTGCTTTTCGATTAGGTGCTTGGTAAAGCTGAGTGACACCTGCTGTCACCCCTTCCTGTCACTCGAGGAATGATGGACGGCGGTAGATTTATATTTTGGGTGATGCTCTGTAATAATCCCTGTCCAACGGAGAGACTTTTGTACTGCGGATGATGGGAGATAATGACACATTGGCGAATCTTGGCAGCTGAATCCGGCAGTTTTGTCAGTGGTGTTTGGCGCCTCCGGGGCATTCCTGCTGCAGATTAACATTCCTCTAGTTGTGCAGGTTTTTTTTTTTTTTTTTTGGTTAACAATAGATATAATGAATGCGGAAAGAGCTGGATGACTGCACAGCTCTCCATACGTGGTGTCATGGCTGCCGGGGGCCCCGTATACGATATATACACTATTCCTCCAGATGGCGGCATGGACGGCAAAAAGACCACCTTAAGAACCAGGGAGCTCGACTGTCATACGTCTGCACAACGCTCTGCGTTGTCTTGTATAAAGGCTACAGCAAAAATAATACATTTTTGGGTCTGCATTGGCCAAACACGTTATGTGCTTCTATGATTAGTCTTAATATGTAGAGCTAGAAGGAAAGAGAGCGTGATAGGGTCTTATCTCACAAATATAAGGATTTGATCAAGCACTGCTCACCTGGACGGGTTGGGCAGCACACAACTAGCATATACGCAAAATGGCTGCTGCAGGGTCCACGCATCAACGGATATATTTTTTACATATATAAAAAATTAATTTGTGTATAAAAATGAGTGTCACTGGGGATAGAACTCAACTTTCTTTGAGTTCTGTCCCAGTGACACTCATTTTTATACACAAATTAATTTTTTTTATATATTCTTATTTTTGTCTTTGCTCACCAATATTACATATTATTTTTTTTGTTTTTTATTTTATTTTTTTTTCTCCTTATTCCCTCTTTTTTTCCTTTCCCTCTTTTTTCCAAAAAAAGAGGAGTTCCTTGTTTCTGATGACGTTTAACATCCTCCTTCTTCCTTTGTCGTCATTCATGACGTATTTGAAATTTGTTGACAGTGAGCAGTATAAAGTGTGAACCTGTATTATGCCCTGTAATGTGTGCTCCCTGAGGAAGGAGTCGGGTCTAACTCCGAAACGCGTCGGATGCAATAAAGAAGCCACTTGCTATAAACCACATCTTGGCTGTTTCCTCTGTAAGCAGCTCGGGTCCAGTATACACAGTCCTGTTTTCTATGAGTCTTGGTACCTTATATTTAGAAAATGCCTAGAATTAATGACCACCTCCTTGTATAATCGAGCCTGGCCGGGTACAGAGACCACAGTCCACCAGCGTCAATCACCAACAGGGTCTCCAGATGAGGACATGCCTGTCACATAGAAGATCACTGTACAGCAGCTTTGGCTATATATATCAGCAGGGAAGGAGTTGTATTATGATTTGGGGTCTTGTGGATACCCTTTCTCTTTCGCTTCATTGGGGGACACAGGACCATGGGTTATGCTGCTTATCCCTAGGAGGTGATACTAAGCAAACAGTTAAACAGAACTAGCTCCTCCCTTGCGGCATACAACCCCTGGCTGGGCCAAGCCACCTCAGTTTTAGCTTGGTGTCCGTAGGAGGCACATCTCTTTTTATGATGCAATCAAGATTTTGAGACAGGCGATGGCACCCATGAGGGGCACTGCTCTCAAACAAAAACCAATATGCGGGAACGTGGAGTGTCGCCTCCCCGTACCCCCTTCTGCAATGTTGGATTTACAGGGTTGCGCCTATTTGTTTTTTAATAATAATATTTAGGGCGACGGTACTCCCTTTTTTTTTTTTCCCCCCTCGGGGAGCCATTCTCCCACAACCACCAACGGATGGGCACGAGGAGTGTCGCCTCCCCGTACCCCTTCCGTACCCGGTGCGGACCCCATTTTTTATTATGCCTGTATTTAATGGCACTGCAGGAGCAACTTTTAAAGATTCTCCCCAGCGTCCCTCAGGTTCCCTGGGTCGAGTGCTTTCCTCCCCAGCCTCCCACATGGAGCACTGGGTTGAGTTAATCCTCCCCAGCCTCTTCTCACAGAGGCGCAGGGTTGAGGAACAATAATTTACTGCACCTCAGGATGCCATGGATGACTGGGCTGCCTGACATAGGTGAGAATTCCCCCCCCTCCCCCTATATTGTTCCCATGCTCTGCACCCTTCCATAGGAGCCAAGCGGTTGCCCTGGCAGAGGACTCTCAGTAACATGTCACCCTTCCACCCCCCCCCCCCCTTCATCCCCGTGTGAGCCCAGTGATTCCCGCTCTGTGCACGGCCGGTGCCCACCAATTGACTCCCTGGTTTCGTCTCTTTCTTTTTCCACCCCGAGTGCATAAAAAAATGCATTATAGATTTGGTGCACAAATTTATGTAACCAAATAGTGTGTGCACATAACCTGCTAATTCTGTAGGCGACTCTCTGTAACACTTCTCTGAATTGTCTCTTTGCTCGTGGAGTTCCCCTATACAGATGACCTCTGTCGTTGACATTTTTTAAGATCTTTGTTTGCAATGTTATATAAAAATATATGATATATATTTATATTAATTTTGGTTGTTTTTACTCTTGCAGGCTTCTATGGACGGCCATGGACTATGGAGCAGAGAAAGGAGCTGTTCAGAAGGTGGGTGACTGAGGAGATACTGGGCGGTTTCTCATGACTTTCGTGGAACGTGCAGAGACCCACAGCCTTACCCGATCTGATTTTATGTCTGGAATAAGGATCCATCACACTGTTTTATGTACTGTTGATTTCCATTCTAAATTGGACTCCATTGCAGAGAAGTCACAAGTGCGCCTCAGGCCTCAGGGGTTTGTATTATACAAAGTTACATATCAGAGATGGGTAGGAACAGTATTATGAACCTAGGCATTAGGTGTTACCAGTGCGCGTCCGCCCATAGTCCATATTCGCATTATTTTGCAGAGCCAGCGCTTTGACAACCATACTCATCGCAGCGGTGACAGAATTGTCTCCAGATCCTGCACCAAGTGTTACTGACCGCCTTGGTGTACAGGAATGGATCGTGCCTGAGTACGGTTTGGTTCAGCAATTGTAGAGAGCAAGAAGGGTTTCTCTGGCCACATTGCCCTGCCTCCTGCTGTGACGTCACCGCTTATACCCGCACTGCTCCATGGTTAACATGGAGCAGGTCGCGTATAAGCGGTAATGTCACAGCAGGAGGCGGGGCAATGCGGCCAGAACCGCACCCCTCACTTTGTGTTATGCAGCAGGCGAGGGAGAGAAGGATTGGCATGAAGGAGGCGGCGGTGGGCGGATTAAAGATGCGGGGGGGGGGGGGGCGGTGTGAAACTGACCTTTGAGAGAAGTGGCTCCAGCCACAAGACCCCTCCTATTTGGCTCCAGTATGTAAGTTTTCAAAGTCTATTATCTCGGGGTATGGGGGGGGTCAAGGGAGGGGGACCCCTTGCCTGAATGCAGCAGACATGCTGCATTCAGTGCTGTAATTAGATCACCATGGATGGTTGGTGACAGGTCCTCTTTATAGCCATTATGAAACATCAATCACTCTTCAAGTCTTGTTCGTTCACTCTTCCCTTCCTTGCACAGGACTGCTCACCATAGTTTTAATGTGTTCTCTCCCACAGACTTCAGAAGTGGGGTCTGAACACGTACCTGTACGCTCCAAAAGATGACTACAAGCACCGGATGTTTTGGAGAGAGATGTACTCGGTGGAGGAAGCAGGTAACTATCCATCTCACACTTCAGTGATCCTCGCAGATTTCTCCTTATGATTTTGTAACATAGGGATCATTTCATACCTGGCACAGGCCGCGTCTGTCCCCCAGATTAGTGATCTCTATTCTGTAGTTTGTGCTCTCCATAAATTGACAGAGTGGAGAAACCTGTTGTCTCATTGTTTTCCTGCTGACAGTTACATACTTGCATTGTGGGTATAATGATCTATTGTGGCTACAGATTGTTGTAGGTGGTGACCCAAAGGAAAGATCCCTATATGATTCCATGCGTTCTGTTTTCTTAATCGCTTCATTGGGGGACACAGGAAGACCTTGGGGTGTATGCTTGCTGCCATCAGGAGGCTGACACTATGCAAAAGATAAAATCAGCTCCTCCCCAGCAGTATACACCCACCTACTGGCACAAATTCAACTTAGTTTTAGCTTAGTGTCATAGGAGGCAGACACGGGTCTCTCTCTGAGCCCATATCTACCAGAATTTTTAACGGGCCGCCGTACTGTCGGTGATTCACCGTCTCAGGCAACCCTCTCGGTGGCCTCGATCAAAGCTATTCCATTCTTCCAATTCCATACCAGACCCCTCCTGCACTTTCTGCTAGCGAGTTGGGATTGCTCCCTCGCATTCTCGATCGCCCAGTCTACCTCTCCAGATCAGCGAGACAGTCACTCCTCTGGTGGATCGAGCCCCCTTCTCTCTCGCGACAGATTGTTTCTCCCAGTCAGGGGGACTATCATTTCCATTGACACCAGTCTCTCTGGTTGGGGTGCGACCTTCCACGGCCACACAGCCCAGGGCAGATGGAACATTCAGCAAACCTCCCTGCCCATAAACGTCCTAGAACTCAGGGCGATCCTCCGAGCCCTCCTGTACTGGCAACTCATCCTAACGGGCCGCCACGTCCGAATTCAGATGGACAACACGACGGCGGTGGCGTACATAAATCGCCAGGGGGAGATCTCTGAGTCGCTCAGCCATGTCGAAAGTGACCCGAATCTTTCAATGGGCCGAGCTACACATTCCGGCAATTTCTGCAATCCATGTTCCCAGAGTGGAAAACTGGGCAGCTGACTATCTCAGTCGACGGGGTTTGGACCAAGGAGAGTGGTCCCTAAACGCAGAGGTATTCCATCAGATTTGCCTCACATGGGGGTTCCCAGATGTAGACCTGATGGCCTCCAGGGACAATTACAAGCTCCACCCCTTCATCACCAGGTCCAGGGATCCCCAGGCCCTTGATGCAGACGCTCTTGTGATTCCATGGGCCCAGTTTTATCTCTTTCCCCCCCCCCATCCCTCTCATTCTCAAGAAAATCCGAGCGGAAGGAGTAACCGTAATCCTCGTAGTTCCAGATTGGCCCAGCGGTTCTGGTACGCAGGTCGTCAACCTACTCGCAGACTCCCTGTGGCTGCACCCCAACCTCCTGGACCTCTTAACTCAGAACCCTTTTCAACACCCGAATTCTCAGTCGTTCAATTTAATGGCGTGGCTGTTGAAGCTGCGGTACCGAGATCGTCATGTTTCTGGTCATCTAGACCATGTTGAAAGCCAGGAAACCATCCTCATCACGCGCTTATCACCGCACGTGGAAGGTTTTCTTCCGCTGGTGCAAAGAGTGCAATCGTCCCTCAATGTTTTTTTTCTCTTCCATCCCTCCTGGATTTTCTCCAGTCTGGCCTTGATGCAGGTCTATCCTGAGCTCCCTGAAAGGCTAAGTGTCCGGTTTTTCGGTTCTTTTCAAGCGGCAGCTCGCCTTGAGGCCACGGGTTGAGAATTTCCTCCAAGGAGTCGCTCACGTCACGCCTCCATTTCGCCACCCTCTTGATTCCTGGGATCTTAATTTGGTACTAGACGTACTGCAGGGCCCACCTTTCGAGCCCCTACAGGAGGTCATTTTACCTCTCCTAGCTTGGAAGGTCGCCTTTCTTGTGGCAATCGCCTCCATTTGGAGGGTGTCTGAACTTGCGGCTCTCTCATGCCGTTCTCCTTACTTGATCTTCTATCAGGACAAAATAGTCCTTCGTCCCATTGGAAAGTTCCTACCAAACGTAGTCTCTTCTTTCCACATCAACGAGGAGATTGTGTTACCCTCCCTTTGCCTAGCTCCATCTCATTCTCGAGAGAAGAGATTACACAATCTGGATTTAGTGGGGGCTCTCCGTATCTACCTATAGCGAACTGCTTCCTTTCGACGAACGGACTCACTTCGTGGTCCTGCGCGGTTCTCACAAGGGCTTGGCAGCCTCCAAAGCTACAATTGCCTGGTAGATTCGCTCCGCTATCTCAGAAGCGTACCGCATTAAGCGGGTTCTTTGTCAATCCATGGTAAGAGCCCACTACACTAGAGCAGTAGGAGCTTCCTGGGCTGTCAGACATCAGGCTTCCGCCTGCTCAGCTTTGCAATTCAGCTACCTAGTCGTCAATCCACACGTTCGTTAAGTTTTACTGAGTTCATACTCGTGCATCTGCAGATGCCGCTCTGGGGCGCAAGATTCTCCAGGCCGCTGTGGTCTGAGTTCGCCCGAGCAGTTCTGTTATTATACCCACCCGACAGGACTGCTGTTGTACGTCCCAAGGTTTTCCTGTGTCCACCAATGAAGCGATTAAGAAAAGGGGCTTTTTGGTACTCACCGTAAAATCCTTTTCTTGGAGCTTCAATTGGGGGACACAGATCCCTCCCTTTGTATATAGTTGAGCAAGTTGGTGTGCTTATGGTTGCTCCTATTGCTATTCTCACAAACTGAGTTGAGTTTGTGCCAGTAGGTGGGTGTATACTGCTGGGGAGGAGTTGCTTTTGTCTTTTGCATAGTGTCAGCCTCCTGATGGCAGCAAGCATACACCCAAGGTATTCCTGTGTCCCCTAATTGAAGCTCTAAGAAAAAGATTTTACGGTGAGTACTAAAAATCCCCTGCTCGCGACAAGAAGCCATGAATCACATGCGGGTGTCCTGGTATTGTCAGTTGTTCCGCTTGAACCCTAGAGAATCCCGCCTGCAGGCAAAACTCAGTCAGACCTGTTCTTCTGGTATATATTAACATTGTGAAGTCACGCGTTCACCTTTGTACAGTATTTACTAATTACCTTGTAATCTCTGGTACTATAAGTCATTATTTATATATGAAATATAATATTTATTCATTTATACTGCGCTATTAATTCCATAGCTCTTTACATACATCAGTAATGCTGTCTCTCTTAGAGCTCACAATCTTAAAGGGAACCAACCACCCCCAATGACCCCCCCGGACTATTAATATCAGTCCCTACACACAGCACATACATGTGCTGCAATGATTTTTGCTAAAAAAACTGGTTTTTAAAACTTAAGATAATGCTTTTGAAAGTTTAAAACGAAGGGACGGGTGGGCGTTACTTATCTGTGTCAAAAGCCGGGTTGCAGCTGTCAGTCATCCCCCCGTGTCTCGCAGCAGTAACGGCCAGCCCTTTGCAGCGTCACAGCCCTGTGCATGGGCTCGCATGCCCGTGCACACGTCATCATCTACAGCCGGGTTGGGGCGCGCGCTCTGACTTCCTGCGCTCGGCTGTGGAAGTCAGAGCGCGCGCTCCCAACCCGGCTGTAGATGATGACGTGTGCACGGGCATGCGAGCCCGTGCACAGGGCTGTGACGCTGCAAAGGGCTGGCCGTTACTGCTGCTGCGGGACACGGGGGGATGACTGACAGCTGCAACCCGGCTTTTGACACAGATAAGTAACGCCCACCCGTCCCTTCGTTTTAAACTTTCAAAAGCATTATCTTAAGATTTAAAAACCAGTTTTTTTAGCAAAAATCATTGCAGCACATGTATGTGCTGTGTGTAGGGACTGATATTAATAGTCCGGGGGGGTCATTGGGGGTGGTTGGTTCCCTTTAACATCCTGTGTCTTTACAATGTGGGAGGAAACCGGAGTGCCCAGCGGAAACCCACGCAAACACTGGGAGAACATACAAACTCCTTGCAGATGTTGTCCTTGGTGTCCTTGGTGGGAATTGAACCCAGGACCTTGGGACCTCAGTGCTGCAAAGGCTGCAGTGCTAACCACTTGAGCCATCGGGAACCTATGATGTCGTTTTGTGATATCCAACTCCAATGTGTTTTAAATGATGCAATGTGCATCACGAACTTAGTTTTCTAAGATGAAAAATTCCACATATTTATCTTTAAAAATTAAAAGTGCATGCATTAAGGGGAGGTGCTTTTGCTAGGTTCACTCAAATTCAGTAATGATTTTTTTTTCCCTAACTTTGTGACGCTCCACTCATGGTGATATGCTACCATCACTGCATGTCCTGCAGAAATTCTTTTATGCTGAGCTCTGCCTATTAAGGTCACATAGTTGTCACATCACCACAGGTCCTTCAACAGTTTTGCTCTTCTGAGCTCTGCCCATTATGGTCCCATGGTTGTGACATCACCACAGGTCCTGCGGAGCTCCGCATGAGTGAATTCCTGTAGGACCTGTGGTGATGTCACGACCATGGGACCTTGGGGTGGAGCTCAGCATTAGAGAAGTGGTGAAGGGTCTGTGCTGATGTCACGGTCATGTGGCCTAAATGGGTGGAGCTTGGCATGAGTGAATTCCTGCAGGACCTGGGGTGATGTCATAATAATGTGCAGAGCAAAGCCCACAGGTCCTTCACTTTAAGCCTGCTTAGATCCTCCCATTATGGTAACATGGTTGTGGCATCACCCCAGGTCCTGCACCACTTCTGTTTGCTATCACTACAGCTGCTCAGTAAATCAATTACAATACACGGGGAGGGGGATGGCATGACAAAGTTCAAATAATACCATGGCTAAATTTGAGTGACAGTGAATGATGCAAGCAAAACCGCCTCCCCTATGACTCAAGGCGGGTATGTAGTGGCATTCACCTCAGCATAAGCCTCTTCCTTTTTTTTTTTTCTTTTCTTTTAGAAAACCATGTTAGTGATGCCCATTGCTTCATTTAAAACACATTCGGGGGCGGTCTAACATCACAAAATGACATGACTGGTTCTCTTTCTGCTCCAGAGCTGCACTCACAATTCTGTTGATGGCTTAGCACCTATGACTAATAATGGAGTGTGCTCTTTTTTTTCCCCTCTATTAGAGCCCATTTTTACCAGTTCATATAATAAACCTTTCTGTCTTCCTCAGATCAGCTCATGACCCTAATCTCCGCATCCCAGGAATTTGGAATAGAGTTCGTTTACGCCATTTCTCCAGGACTTGATATAACTTTTTCTAACCAAAAGGAAGTGTCCACGCTGAAGCGCAAACTAGATCAGGTCAGTAAATGTACATTTTGCCGAAATTCCAATTTACTAATTTGCTGTGATATGAATGGTGGTACTCCCCGGGGTGTCGGAGCCCCCTCAATTCCTCTTTCTTCATTGGGGGACACAGGAAGACCTTGGGTGCTTACTGCCATCAGCAGGCTGACACTATGCAAAAGACAATAGCAACTCCTCCCCAGCAGTATACGCTCACCTACTGGCACAAACTCAACTCCGTTTTAGCTTAGTGTCATAGGAGGCAGACACGGATCTCTCTCTGAGCCCGTATCTACCAGAGTTTTTTATTAGGTTAGTTAGATATTTTTTAAAATCTTTTTCAATGAAGGTTCATCAGTGAATTCCAAGGTCGGACACTGGTGTCTGCCCCGGTCCATTCGCTCCCCTACCCACTTGCCCACCAGAGTTGGTCGGTAGGGTCATAAGACGCTTGGATCCCCGAGTGAGAAGTTTCTGCGTATGGAGCTCAGCACTTCAAGACGAGGTAGGGATCTGGATACTGGTGGCAGCAAGCAGACCCTGGGTCCGGGTCCCACAGATTTCCCCCCCAATCCTCCTCTTACCAGCTTCCCTCCTGGTAGCTCCCCAGTTTCCCCATCTGGTCCTCCAATGGATTGCTCCGCAGCAGCTGCCGTGAGGCTGGATACAGGCTAGCCACACACAACCTGTGTAGCCATGGGTCTAAAAACCCAAGGCTGCATCAGGGGTTGCCTGTTATGGATCAGGCACATAGAGGTGGGGGCTGTAGGGAGCACTTTATTGAAGTTAAGGGGCTCCTCGCTCTGTTCCAGGGCTTGTATGCCTCTTTCCACCTCAGCCCTGCCGGCACTCTCACTCAGAGACACTCCAGCTGCATCAGGCTGAGAGAGGCTCCACACAGTAGCTCTTCTCTCACAGCTCCAGGGCTCATATGCCCCTTTCCACAATGCCTCCAGGTCTCTCCTGCCCACCCAAGGACTGCCTCTGGACCAATCACGGGCATCCGCTGGCGGGTTTTTTATAAAGGGCTCCTCCGGGCTCTGCCTATGCCCTGTCTCCAAGCCAGGAGCATAGAAGAAGGGGCCAGGTTTCAGGCTGCACTAGCCATGCCCCAGACACGACCCACTCCTCCCCCTGACCAATGGGGATCGAGCACGGGCTATTTGCTTGCTGGTTTTGGCCCCGCTCACCTTCTCCCTACAGAAGCCCACCTTTTTACAACAGGAAGACAGGAATCCATTACAGGCAAACATAGGACGCTCCAGCTGCTCCTCCACGGGGGACACTGAAAGCCAGGGCCCTGGTAAGCTAAGCTTCCCCAGCCCCCATACTGCTGGCGCTCTCACTACTGGCCCTAGTAGATGCCTAGTACAAGGAGCTCCCGTACATCCACCACGGTGTACTATGCCTTCTCAGGGTGTAATAAGAAGCTACCCTCGGCTCAGAACTCTCCACTCTGCCTCGCTTGTAGCCCACAGGACCATTCAGGAGCCTACCACTGACCCTACAGTGGTCTCTGCCCTACCTGAGGTGGTCCTTTCCTTATCTCAATCTGCCTCTACTCTGCATAAATTCTCAGATACCTGATGGTGGCCCTAGAGCACCCGCCAACGCAGATTGCCTCCACAATTAGACCTAACCCACCGGAGCAGACTGACCCTAGCCTTCCAGGGCACTCTGCTCCTAGCCCACCAGGCAAATCCACTTCTAAACCACCCTTGGAACCAGAGAGAATGCACCACTCACAGAGGAAGCGGGTTCGCCTATCCTCCTTGTCCCAGTCTCCCTCCCCAGAGACTTCCACTCAAAGCCGCCTTTTCCAACGCGTTCAGCACCATCTGATTCCGAATCCTACTCGGACTCTGAACCGTATCTAGACTCCAATCAAATTTCTGGAATCGGGGACATAGTTGATACCCTGATTCTAGCAGTGTAAGAGACCCTTAAGGACAATTATGACGACAAGCCGCCTACACGGACACTGTCAAGCGTTCTAAACCAGCTCCTCGGGTCTTCTCTTGCCTAGAAGACTTTGACGACATCTTTACCAAAGAATGGCTACACCCAGAAAAGCGCTTTCAATCCAGAAAGCGTCTGGAGGCTCTTTATCCCTTCTCTGGAGTTTCGCCAAAAATCGACCACCTAACCAGCAGTGGATCCCCCAGTTTTGCACCTCTCTACCAACACCATCTTACTCCTGGCACATGGCACTTCCCTTAAGAAAGGCCCAGATAGACACATAGAGGCCATGGCAAAATCAGCCTTCGAAGCCTCTGGTGCATCACTTTGCCCTTTGTTCGAAGCCACCTGGGTCTCGCTAGCTGTGTCCTCCTGAGCCAAGATCCTCCGAAGGGATATTTTGTCCCAAGCACCTCCTGCGGACCTGGCGGATCAGATAGATCAAGTAGGAAAATACATTGCTACTGCTTGCCTCGATGCCACCTCCTGCGGTGCCCAAGCCTCTGGCAACATGATCTCCATTTGCAGAGCCCTGTGGCTGGCTGAAGGCCTGGAATGCAGACTCTGCCTCCAAAAAAATCGCTCGCCAATCTCTTTCCAGGTTCTCGCCTATTTGGTGATATGAGCTTATCCAGCTTATCGGACGCCACCTGCAGGAAAAGTACTTCCCTTCCACAGGCAAAGCGTATATGCACAATCCCTAAGAAGCGAAATTTCCAATTTCATTCCTTTCGGTTCTCAGCGCTCAAACCTTCCAATCGGCGAGACCGCTCTCCCGCCTGCCAGGATACAGAGAGGCCCTCCTATAAGCCCGCCCCCTCCTGGCGTCCTCATAATGCAAACTCTTAACCCTCTGGTTCCCGGTCCAATCGCTCATGACGCCAGCCCCAACCTCGGGGGTCGCCTCAAGGCCTTTCGTTCAGTTTGGCCATCAGTAATTGACGATGCCGGGGTCCGAGACGTAGTCTCGGTGGGGTTCAAGATCGAATTTGCTTCTTTTCCCCAAGACCATTTTTTTTTTTTTTTTTGTTCTATCCCGGCCACCGAAAGACCCAGAGCTCATTCGCAGCTTTTACCAAGCCGTTTCTTCCTCGAGGAGGCAGGCATTATCATCCCGTTCCAAAGCACCTACACTTTTTGGGATTTTACTCCAATCTCTTTGTGGTCCCAAAAAAGGGAGGTTCCCTTTGCTCTATTTTGGATCTGAAGATCTCAACACCAAGCTCCGATTGAGACACTTCAGAATGGAGCCCCTTT
>JARQOC010000006.1:29431192-29594723 GCA_033576535.1 Allobates femoralis
GTTATTGAGTCTAGTAAGGGGTCTTCACACTGCAGTCAGGTCCGGTCCGGGGCTGTCAGGGATGAACCTGACAGCCCCGAACTGGATCAGCGGTGCCGCGGTCCTGACCTATCAGCGGCTGCAGCTGCATGCGGCTGCACACCGGACCGGAAGGCTAATTAACCCTCCAGTTCTGTGTGCTGATCCAGTTTGGGGCTGTCAGGTTCATCCCTGACAGCCCCGGACCGGACCTGACCGCAGTGTGAAGCCAGCCTAAGGCCACATGCACACATTCAGTATTTGCTGAGTTTTTTACCTCAGGATTTGTAGCCAAAATCAGGAGTGGGTGATAAATACAGAAGTGGTGCAGGTGTTTCTATTAGACTTTTCCTCTTGATTGCTCCACTCCTGGTTTTGTCTACAAATCCTGAGGTAAAAAACTTAGCAAATACTGAATGTGTGCACATGGCCTAAGTCTTTTCCACCTATCCGGTACTACATCACTAAACTGGGCCTGATATGCAGCCTAAGTTGTAACTATTGAAAGAAGGAACCATGAGGCAATCGAAATTCTTGTAGTTGGTTAAAGCTTTTGTTCCATTTTCTATTAACTAATCTAAAGTCTGGACTCCCCTTGACTCCCAACTTCTGAAACCAGTCAATTTGTCAAACTCCACCAGTCTCTGATTATGCCATAATGAGATAAAGTTAAGGCTGGGTTACACGCAGCGATAATCTTGCAAGATGGCCGCCTGGGGTGATGGACGCATGTAGGAAGGCTCCAGGTACTTGGACACCATCCACGGCATCCAAGCTCCCCTGTCCTCCCTGCACACTCCCATCTTCACCGCTCTCACCCCCGTGCACCCCGCTGACCATCTGGGCCACACACCTCCAACTGTAGCCGGCTGGTCTGCGAGGCCTCCGGCTGGGCTCTGAAGCTCCTTACCCGGGATCCGTGATCCAGGCCGCACCGGCTCCCGGGTGGCAGGCCGCACACCACCGGCGAGCACAACCTCATCGCCGCTCTTCCTGTTCGGGGATCCGCTTGAGCTGTTTGAGTCACTGCCTCCAGACTCCTATCCCTTACCTCCTCTTTCGGCCTCTCCCAATGGATCTCCTCTGCCACGCACACTGGTGGCCAGTGCTCCACTCACATTTAATACAACACGAGTACAACGACAACCCTGGCTCACGACCCTCACCAAAAACTCAGACGGACGACTAGGGCGGCCGAGCGGAAATGGAAGAAATCCCACTCCGTAGAGCACTTCACCCTATACAAGTGCTCCCTCAATACCTTCAAGACTGCCCTTGACGCCGCAAAACAAGTCTACTTCTCCTCCCTAATAACCGCCCTGTCTCACAACCCCAAACAACTCTTCAAAATTTTCAACTCTTTACTTCATCCCTCATCTCCACCGACGACTTCGCCACCTTCTTCAAAGACAAAATTGACAAACTCAGACAAAGCTTCGACCCACAATTCCCTCGTCCCATCCCACCTCTCGCCCATCCCTCCTTGCCCAAATGCAGTTTCACCCCCATGACAGAGGACCACCTCTCCTCCCTTCTCGCACGATTACACCTCACCGCTTGCGCCCTTGACCCACTCCTCTCACCTCATCCCTAACCTCAGCACAGTCCTCATCCCTGCCCTAACACGTCTCTTCAACATATCACTCAAATCCGGCAAATTCCCCTCATCCTTCAAACACGCCCTATTCACGCCCATCCTAAAAAAAAAAAACATCCCTCGACCCTACAACAGTCTCCAACTATCGCCCCATATCTCTCCTCAAGTTCGCCTCAAAACTTCTTGAACAAACGTCTATTCCGAACTGTCCTCCCACCTCTCTTCCTGCACTCTCTTTGATCGCCTACAATCAGGCTTCCGACCTCACCACTCCACCAAAACAGTCCTAACCAAAGTCACTAACGACCTACTGATCGCCAAGAGCAAGTGACACTACTCTGTTATCATCCTTCGACCTTTCTGCCGCATTCGACACTGTTGACCACTCCCTCTTACTCCAAATCCTTGAATCTCTTGGCATTACTGACCTAGCCCTCTCCTGGATCTCCTCCTACCTAACGGACAGGACCTTCAGCGTCACCCACTCCCACACCTCCTCCTTGCCCCACCCCCTATCTGTAGGAGTTCCCCAAGGCTCGGTCTTGGGACCACTACTCTTCTCCATTTACACCCTCGGCCTAGGCAAACTCATTGAGTCACATGGCCTCCAATACCACCTCTACGCTGACGACACCCAGCTCTATCTGTCTGGCCCCGATATCTCCTCCCTTTTATCCAAAATTCCTCATTGCCTATCCGCCATCGCTTCCTTCTTTTCTGCCCGCTTCCTCAAACTCAACATGGACAAGACCGAATTCATCGTATTTCCCCCTATCGATCACTGTCAATGACTGCACACTTTCACCCGTCCCCCACACCAAGTGCCTCGGGGTAATCCTCGACTCCTCCCTCTCCTTCAAGCCCCACATCCAAGCCCTCGCCACCGCCTGTCGACTCCAGCTAAAAAAACATTGCCTGTATCTGCTCCTTCCTTGACCACAGCACAGCTAAAACACTTGTCCACACCCTCATCATCTTCTGCCTGGATTACTGCAACCTCCTGTTCACCGGTCTCCCTGCCTCCTCCCTTGCACCTCTCCGCACCATCCTCAACTCTGCTGCCCGACTCATCCACCTATCTCCCCCACCTCCCCTCTCTGCTGAGCCCTCCACTGGCTCCCCACTCCCCAGAGATTCCATTTCAAAATCCTAACCCTGACATAGAAGGCCATACACAACCTGTCCCCTCCCTACATTTCCGACCTGGTCTCCCATTACCTCCCCTTGCGCAACCTACGCTCCTCTCAAGAACTCCTTCTCTCAACCCCCCCCCCGCATTTCCACCTCCCACAACCGCATACAAGACTTCTCTCGTGCTTCTGCCCTACTCTGGAACTCCCTCCCCCACCACATCAGACTCTCCCCTACCCTGGGAACCTTCAAGAAAAACCTGAAGACCCACCTCTTCTTACAAGCCTACGGCCCGCACTAAGATCCATCCATTGCACCCCCCCACCCCCCCCCCTTCATATTGTCTCCCTCCTCACCCCCTCTAGACTGTGAGCCCTCGCGGACAGGATCCTCTGTCCTATAGTATCCGTATGACTGATTTGTTGTTGTTTTACTTCTTGTCTTTGTCTACCATCTCACTTGTAAAGCGCCACCTAACCTAATGGCGCTATATAAATACTTAATATTAACAATAATAATAATAATAATATCACTAACGATGTCGTTGCAACATCACAGGTTTTGTGACGTTGCAGCGACCTCGCTGCGTGTGACGTGCCGCAGTGACCAGCGATGAGATCGCTGCAGAATGGCCAGGACCATTTTTTGGTCGTTGGTCTTCCGCTGAGCCTTTCTAACCCAATGTGTTCACAGGGTACACATCGGGTTACTAAGCACAGATCTACGCCAAATCGTGGGTGTCACGGAAATCGTGTGCCAGCGGCGACCAATGAGCGCAGCGTATGCAAAAGAGCCACGCAAATTAAAAATTTACGCCGCGGCTGATGTACAGATGTCCGCGGCGAGCCAGCGTTTCACAGAGACAGTGGTCCTCCGCTCCTGCTGCCCTACTCGCGCTCCTCAGGGCCCCCCCGCTCCTCCATGGTAAAAATAAAAAAATCCTCCGTGAGGATACTCACCTGTCCGCCAGCTCGCTCCACCTCCGATGCGTCTTCTAGCTCCAACAGGGCTTGAGGACCTGTTGTTGCCTGGAAAACCAATCGGTTTTCGGCTGATCGGTTTTCGGAGGAGCGGGGACAGGAGGCGCGGTGAAAGGAGGAGAGATGGAGGAGCGGGGACAGGAAGAGCAGTCACAGGATACATGCTGACAGAAGGAAAGGCGCAGGAGCAGGGACAGGAGGAGCGGTGACAGGAGGAGAGACTAAGGAGCTGGGACAGGAGGAGCAGTCAATGGATAAGCCGTGACAGAAGGAAAGACGGAGGAGAGGAGGAGGACGAGCTGTGACAGGAGGAGAGACAGAGGAACAGGGACAGGAGGAGCGGGGACAGGAGGAGAGATGGAGGAGCGGGGACAGGAAGAGTGGTGACAGGAAGAGTGGTGACAGGAGGAGAGATGGAGGAACGGGAACTGGAGGAGCGGGGGCAGGAGGAGAGGCGGAGGAGCGGATACAGTAGGAGAGACTGAGGAGCGGTGACAGGAAGAGAGAAGGAGGAGCGGTGACAGGAAGAGAGAAGGAGGAGCTGGAACAGGAATAGCAGGGCAGGAGGAGAGATGGAGGAGTGGGGACAGGAGGAGTGGTGACAGGAGGGGAGACGGAGGAACAGTGACATGAGGAGCGGTGACAGGAAGAGAGACAGAGGAGCGGAAACAGGAATAGCAGGGCAGGAGGAGCAGTGACATGAGGAGAGACGGAGGAACGGGGACAGGAGCCTTGATAGAGGAGCAGTGACAGGAGGAGAGATTGAGGAGCGGGGACAGGAGGAGCGGTAACAGGAGGAGAGACGGAGGAGCGGCATAGTTCACTCCCGTCAGTCACAGTATGTCAACACCAGATGTGTTAGAATTGGGCCACCATCTAGTCCCTTTAAACTTACAGTATCTGTGATGATGGGGTGTTCCTGACGGAGGGGCAGTGAGTCCAGGGCCAAGCTCCCCCCGCCTCGCTACTCTAATTACGCCCTGATGGGCAGTATCATGGTTTCAGGAGCGGGGATGCAGATTTGAATTTTCCCGCTCCGCTCTTCTTGCTTTCATAACGCGTTGCAGGCGGCTGCGTCATTTCCAGCCTTCGCATTTGCGGTTCGGCAGGAGAACGCGGTCCTTTGACAGCGGCGTCGCTAAGCAACCATCGGAAGCGTCGTCAGAAGGTGAGTATCCTCCCCTCTCTCCCGAAAATGCAAATATATATAGGTGTGTGTAATATGGATTACACAGATATATTTTGTCTTTGTCTAAGCATATTACATAACAGTGGCGGATTATAATGAGGTCAAATGGGGCTAACGCCCAGGTCTCCAGGAGGGCCCAAGTTCCAAAAAGTAAATAGCCCCCAATGTCCCCATTATAATCCACAGCAGTGCCAGCATCGCAGCTCTGATATAAAGGGAACCTGTCACCTAATCTATGGCCCCTAAACTATCACTACCTGCCCCTACAGACCCTAACTAGCTCCCTACACTTGGGTATATGTGTGTATATATATATATATATATATTATATAATTCACCATATCTATAGATGCACCATGTATATATACTATGTATACATACAATAGATACTTACAATAGATATATATATATATATATATATATATGTAAATCAAGGAAAACAGGCAGCACTCCAGTTCAGGTGAATAAAAGGGTCTGTTTTTTATTCAGAGCCCATGTGGCACGACGTTTCGGTGCACTAGGCACCTTTCTCAAGTACAGAGTGCAGGCATACACAGTGGGTTTATATAGCTCACAAATTTACATAATTAACATTAATTCATTAAGACAATAACGATAAAACATCCATAAAATCATTATTGATTTGTGTACAAATAAACTGACATATACATATATAAAGTGCAATCATATAGGTGCTATTAGTGCATATAAAAGTGCTACGTTGCTGTAATAAAAGACTTCAATCCCTTAATAAGGTGCAGATTTGATCACAAGTGCACCTGTGTGAAGATAAGAACATTAGCATTAGTATAACATATGGGACTCACATACACAGTAACGTTGTACAAGCAGAGCTGCCTCCATTAGCCTCCATTTCCTCATTGTGACATGTGATTCCAGCTCTGTACCTCATTGGCCAAGATCGCCGCCCTCTACTATTGGATATGGCCTTGCATGCTCAGTATAACCTGTTCCATCCAGGCTTCACACTGAGCATGCTCAGAACCACCGAAGCCTCATACGCCATTTTGGAAGTGGGTAAACATTGCCCACACAGCGGTGTATCTGTTTTCTTTATAGGGAAACGATATATATCTCATAATAATAGGTTTATAACCTTTATTCCTTTCCCCAGGTATCATTATTAGACTATATATTAGAGTATATCCCAAATTTGATGACTTTATACAGTTCAATTAGTTATATATACATCCCATAGTAATAATTTTACCGCTGTAAGGATTTCCCAGGCGTAGACTGTAGGTGGTCCTTTACATAGATTTTCCCACTGTCCAAGTTAATGCTGCAAGTTAATGCTGTAATAGATAAATATACATGTATAAAAAACTCATACATATGTAATATTAAAAAAAAATTCTTTAATATAAAAAATGCACAATTCAGCTGATAGGATCGTAACCTAGGTTATTCTATAGGGGTTTTGTGGCCTGTAATTAATTTATATTGTATGGATTTTAAAGTCCACATTTAAGCCGCCTGGCCTTAATGTCTGCAGCTTATAAATCCATTCCATTTCTAATTTTTTTAAAACACTTACCCTATTGCCCCCTCGTCTGTTCTTTGGAACCTGGTCTATGATTCTAAACTTGAGATCATCCTCAGTATGTCCTGCATCCAAAAAATGTTTGGGAATCGGTAAGTTTTTTTGTTTTTTGCCTTATGGAACTCTTGTGTAGTGCAAACCTAGTTTTAAAGCTGCACGTTGTTTCCCCCACGTACCACAGGCCACATGGGCACTGCAATTGATACACTACGAATTCACTATGACAAGTGAGATAGTGCCTGATTTTATATGTGACCTGGGTACGTGGATTGGTAAAACTAGAACCTTTTAGCATAGCTGTGCAATATACACAGCTCAAACAGGGAAAGCAACCCTTCCGACTCATACCAGAGAGGAATGTCTGTTTTTTTCCTTTCAGTGGTCCACAATCTGAGTGTACCAATCTGTCTTTTAAGCACTTACTTTTTCTATATGAGAATAACGGGGGGTTTTTGAATTCTTCTATTTCTGGCATTCCTTTTTGCAAAGTGGACCAGTGTCTACGAATAATATTCGCAACTTTATTACTACCTTCAGAGTAAGTCATTACCATAGGAACCCTATCTAGTTTCTTTTGTTTCTGTTTTGGGTAAAGAAGGGTATCCCTTTCAATCTCCTTTATCCTATTGCACTGTTTTTGTACAAGTGCCTTAAGGGCCTGTCACACGCGTCAATATCGCCTGCACGATATCGGCTGCACGTGACGTTGCAGCGATATTGACGCGTGTGACATAGTGAATCAACCAGCGATAAATCGCTGGTTGATGATCGCCAGGTTTTAGAATCAGTCCTAAAACCTGGCGATTGTCGCCCGGTGGACACGCAGCATCGCTGCGTGTGACACCGGGAGTAGCGATATTCCAGCTCCCAGCGCCTCTCAGAAGCGCTGGGAGCTGGTATCCAAGGTACACTGCGGGTAACTAGGCAGCGCGCGCTGCCTAGATACCCGACGTGTACCTTAGTTACCAGCCTCCTCCGCTCACCGGGTGAGCGGAGGAGGCTGGTAACTAAGGTACACGTCGGGTATCTAGGCAGCGCGCGCTGCCTAGTTACCCGCAGTGTACCTTGGAGACCAGGCTGCTCCCGCTTCCAGCAGGCTGGCAGCGGGAGCAGGACATCGTGGAAACGATATTTAAATCGTTTCCATGATGTCACTGGTCAATTGATCGCTGGTGAGTCTGTCTGTGTGACAGCTCACCAGCAATCAGCCGTCAATGTCGTCAGCGATCAGATCGCTGACGACATTGACGCGTGTGACAGGACCTTTAGGGTAACCCCTATCTGTGAACTTTTTACACATTGTATTTAGATCCTGATCCAATTGGTCTTCCTCGCTCACTATTCTTCTCACCCTAGTAAACTGACTAAAGGGGATTGATTCCAATGTTTTCTTTGGATGGTTGCTGGTATAGAGCAGCATATTATTTTTATCCGTTTCTTTTGAATGTACTCTGGTAATTAAATGTCCATTATTTATATTTATATTAACATCCAAAAATTGGATTTCCTCTGTGGAGTACACCATTGTGAACTTAATATCCTCATTGACAGAGTTCACAAACTTGAAAAAATCCAACAGTTCTTCATATGAGCCCCCCCAAATAAAGAATATATCGTCTATATATCTCATCCAACTTTTTACTGTCCTAAAGTGGTGAGATACATAGATATGATCCTCTTCTAGTCGGGACATGACCAAATTAGCATAAGCGGGGGCCATATTGGCCCCCATTGCGGTCCCCCGCTTCTGCTGGAAGAATTCATCCCCAAATAAAAAATAATTTTTTGTTAATACCAATTCTAATAATTGCAGTACAAAATGCTTTGAGTCTTCAGACAAGGTGGTGTCATCCAAAGATCTTTTTATACACAATAGACCAAACTCGTGTGCTATTGAAGTATAGAGAGATACCACATCAAAAGAAACCAGCATTTCTCCCACTTCTACCTTTAAATTTTTTATTTTGTTCAAAAAATCTGTTGTATCCCTAGTATATGATGATGTTTTAATAGCTAGAGGATTCAGTATTTTATCCAAAAATACCCCTATCCGGCTGAACACAGAGTCCGAGCCCGAGACGATAGGTCTCCCTGGGGGATCTATCAGAGATTTATGTATCTTTGGTAAAACATATATGGTAGGTGTGGTTGGCAAATTGACCAACAAGTATTCATATAAACTATCATCGATAATTTTCTTTGTTTTAGCATCATTCAAAATCTTTGATATGGTTCTATTTAGGTCAAATTTCGGATCATATGGTAATTTTACATATACTTCCGTATCTGATACCTGTTTTTTTAATTCGGCTATATATTTTTCTTTATCCATTATCACGATAGCGCCACCTTTGTCTGCACTCTTTATTTCTATTTTGTCATCTTTTGATAACTCATCTAGTGCTGCAATCTCTTCCTTTGTCAAATTAGGGTGTTTATAACTATTTGGGGATGTCTTTTTTAATTCTTCCAGATCCTTATTCACTGCATCCATAAATGCTGCTATATGTGGTGAATTACTAGGGGGTTGGAAATAACTCTTATTAAAGAGTCCTAATGTTTTAGATTCAAATTCAAATGTTTGTTCTACTGCCTGCTCCTCTTCTTTTTTTGATCTCAACCAGTCTTTCAGCTTCAATCGCCTATAGAAATGATTGACATCAACTGTTAATTGGAACCAATCAATATGTTTGGTTATACAGAAATTTAACCCTTTGTTAAGTAAACTTAATTGGGTAGGTGTTAATACCTTTTGTGAGAGGTTAACCACTAACTCTGGTCTTTCTTCTGACGTTGAGTGATTTTGTTCCTTAATTTTTTCTCTTTTTTGTTTCCTGTTTTGTCTTCTCCCCCCTCTCCTTGTCCGTCTGGTCTCGGCTTTATAGGATCTAAAATGTGAATCACAGTTAGTGCAAAACAGAATTATGCAATTTGTTAGTACCAATAACCTTTTTACATGAAGTATTATTACAGTAATGACCTCTCCTCCTCCACATGTCGTTTTTATCACGTTGCCAGTTATATACATTCCCCAGTTCATAGTCCTCTTTATCTCTCCCCCATTTTTTTCGTTTATTCTCCTCAAGTTCAGTTCTTAGTTTTGAAACATGTGTATCCACAGTATCTCTAAAAGTCCTCCATTCCTCTGCAGGTAAAGTACTTTTTAGTGTCCTCTCCAATGAAGCAATTCCTTCTTGCAAGGTTTGTAATTCTTCTTGCAGATATTCCATATTTACAAGTATGACATCAAAGGCATATTTGTTGGATACTTGGCAGAACTTGGCACAATATTTACGAGAATTCATCATCAGATTTGGTCTGATATTAGATCGCAGACCACGAGGTATTATTTTAGCCTTATAATATTCATTAAGGGTCAACAAGTGCAATTGAAGAGTCACCTCCCGTTTCAAATCATTTTCAAATTTCCTTTTGTGTTCAATAAGTGATGGTGTACACAAAAAATTGGCCCCTCCTCCTCCTATGGCACCCAGGATACGCTCCTCCTCATCAGCTGGATATGAGTAAGCCACAGGCTCAACTACACTGTTTTCCATGGTTTAAACCACAACAAACAAAAAAAAATTATTTTGAAAGATCTTTCAAAAAAAAAAAAAATGTGCAAATTTCCCAAGAAACAATACAAAAAGAGAAAATGGAACAGCACAAAATTATACTCATCCGCGGTGCAAGTCCTGTGTATTAGTGTCCAAACCAATTCAAATAAATCAAGGAAAACAGGTGCACTTGTGATCAAATCTGCACCTTATTAAGGGATTGAAGTCTTTTATTACAGCAACGTAGCACTTTTATATGCACTAATAGCACCTATATGATTGCACTTTATATATGTATATGTCAGTTTATTTGTACACAAATCAATAATGATTTTATGGATGTTTTATCGTTATTGTCTTAATGAATTAATGTTAATTATGTAAATTTGTGAGCTATATAAACCCACTGTGTATGCCTGCACTCTGTACTTGAGAAAGGTGCCTAGTGCACCGAAACGTCGTGCCACATGGGCTCTGAATAAAAAACAGACCCTTTTATTCACCTGAACTGGAGTGCTGCCTGTTTTCCTTGATTTATTTGAATTGGTTTGGACACTAATACACAGGACTTGCACCGCGGATGAGTATAATTTTGTGCTGTTCCATTTTCTCTTTTTATATATATATGTATATATATGTAACTAGATAGATATATATATGTGCACATATACATGCAAATATAAATATACTCTATATATAATTTGCGTGTGTGCATATATATATGTGCACACATATATATACATTATATATATAGTGTGTGTAATCCATATACCGTATATATGTGGATTACACACACATATATATGTGCTGGTTTGGGAGGGGGGTGCCGATACTCACCTTCCGAAGACGCCGATCGTTGCCTAGCGACGCCGGGACTCGGCGTCGGCTTCTCCTGCCGCACTGCGCGAGCCGGAAATGACGCGGTCGCCGGCCTCGCGTCATGAAGAGCGGGGCGGGAAGATTCGATAATGCCGCCCATTAGGGCGTTAGGAAGGGAGCGAGGCGAGGGGAGCGCAGCTCTGGGGACACCGCCCTCCTGACAAGAACGCCCCACTGCCATAAAAACTGTAAGTTTCTAAAGTCTTTCATTCATCTTCTATAAAGCCCTATTAGGACAGGCAGGGATGGTTAGGGAGCTAGTTAGGGTCTGTAGGGGCAGGTAGTGATAGTTTAGGGGCCATAGATTAGGTGACAGGTTCCCTTTAAAAGCTGCTGGGGGCAGGGCCGCCCTCTTACGGACATGCGGCACCGCTGGCGGCAGGGCAGAGCGCGGGTGCGTGCAGCTTTTGGAGCCACCGTCCACACATACCTCTCTCTGCCAGAGAGGAGCTGCTTCCTCTGAGTGTGCTGGGAGGAGGGGAGCCCAGCCTGCACTCACAGGCCCGACGGCGACAGGAGAGCAGGTGCCCGGGCTGCCTCAGCCTGATCTATTGTATATTTGTGCTACTCCTCCTGCTGCTGTGCCTGCACTTCACAGCAATGCACGGGCAGCAGCAGGAAGCTCTGTATGTAATGTGATCCAGTCACAATGGGGGGTCAGTGTATGGGGAGACTACAGGCAGTGGAGGAGCCTAGGACTGTCCAAAACTACATGGGGCAAGTGCTGGTGCTGCACACTGTGCCCCTCTATCTAGATATTTTGCTTCAATCATCATGTATGTAATGGTTATATAAATGCATGATGTGAGCAAAATATCCAGATGGAGCAAACACACAGTGCGCAGCAGGGGCCTGGGACACTTGAAATGATGCATCATGCAACTGTATCCAAGATGGAGGGTGAAGTGCACACTTGTGCTGGGGGGCTGGTGTGCTCGAAACGATGCATCATTTCAAGTGTCCCAGGCCCATGCAGCACACTGTGTGTTTGCTCCATCTGGATATTTTGCTCACATCATGCATTTATATATCCATTACATACATGATGAAACAAGCAATATATCTAGAAGGAGGGGCACAGTATGTGACACCAGCATTTTCCCCGTGTGTTCTTCTGCATGTGTGTGGTGTGTGCAGTCTGTGTTCTTGTGCATGCATGTGCCTTTGTGTTCTTGTGCATACGTGTGCCTGTCTGTGTTCTTGTGCATGTGTGTGCCTGCAGCACAGTGTGTTTGCTCCATCTGAATATTTTGCTCACATCATGCATTTATATATCTATTACATACGTGATGATACAAGCAATATATCTAGAAGGAGGGGCACAGTATGTGGGACCAGCATTTTCCCCATGTGTTATTCTGCATGTGTGTGGTGTGTGCAGTCTGTGTTCTTGTGCATGCATGTGCCTTTGTGTTCTTGTGCATACGTGTGCCTGTCTGTGTTCTTGTGCATGTGTGTGCCTGCAGCACAGTGTGTTTGCTCCATCTGAATATTTTGCTCACATCATGCATTTATATATCTATTACATACGTGATGATACAAGCAATATATCTAGAAGGAGGGGCACAGTATGTGGGACCAGCATTTTCCCCATGTGTTATTCTGCATGTGTGTGGTGTGTGCAGTCTGTGTTCTTGTGCATGCGTGTGCCTGTGTTCTTTTTTTTTTTTATATATTTTATTTTCATTTTCAATTTTTTTTTCCACATAATTTAACAACATGACAACAAACAATAGAAGCCAAATCACATGTAACAATAATAACAATAAAGGAAGAAAAGAAGAAGGGAAAAAAAAAAAAAAAAAAAAGAGAAAAGAGGATCATACATTCAATGTTGCACCAAACACTTCCGGGTAAAGTGCAAATTGTTATAAATAAATTAGTATTATGATACAATAAATCAAAACTAGCTTATCTGCATCGTAATCAAATCAAATCAACCTCATCATGACATCATAGTATCCATACCCTTTTCCTAGGCTATATAATATTTACTAACCACCCAGGGCTGCCACCTCATTGTTACCTTTCTTTTCCTTGAGTTAGATTGAACCAATATTAACCCCTAGACGACAGCCGTACGTCTACAGACGTCCGAAAAAAAGGGTACTAAAGCCCAGCCGTACGTCTGTAGACGTACTGCTAGAAAAAGCCCTGTAGCGCCGCCCCTGGAGCTAATACCTCTAGGGTGTCAGCGTACCGATTGTAGCTGACACCCTACAGATTAGTAATTAGCTCCTTTTGTACCCGCACCTGTAATGTGATGACCGGTAAACACCGTTTACCGATCATCACATTACAAAAGTGAAAGTGCTTTCTAAAAAATGCTTTCACTTTGATCCGACATGAAAACACATGTCGGATCAAAGTGATCCATTGACCCCTAAGGCCCCTAAGACCCCTCGAGCCCCCCCCCCCGGGCCCCCTACACCTCCATCCACCCCCCCCCGTACCATTCAAAAATGGCGGCGGTGTGCTGCCTTCCCTGCATCTCCATGCAGCCTGACATGTCACACATGTCAGGCTGCATGGGAATGTCCTCCCCCGGTGCTCCTTAGTCCCCCTCTGGGTCCCCCAGCCTCCGGACACCCCCCGCTCCCTCCCCCGGTGCCCGGTAACCACGTTCCTCCTTCCCTGGTGCCCATATGCCGGCCCCGCCGCCTCTAAACTCCATCCGATGTGATCAAACATCACATCGGATGGAGTTTGCAGACCCCCCCCGTTCCTCAGTAAAGTCCCCCCCACCTCCCCCTCACCACTCTTACCTACCAACGATCCTGATTCCGGTCCCGGGGTCCTCCGGTCCTGGGGGCTTCTCCTGCCGGCGGCTCCTGCTGCTCTCCTCTGAGACGCGCGCCTCCTCTGTGCGCGCACACCAGCTGTGCGCGCACCCTGGTGGGCGCGCCGCTGTTCTGTTAACCCCTGCTGTGCGGCCCAGGGAATGACAGGTCATGAACTCAGTGAGTTCATGACCTATCAGAATCCTCGGGTCACAAGGGGTTAACTGTGCTCTTCATGGTGGTCTCCACATCAGATCACCATCAGTGGTGATCTATCAGGATCCTGGGATCCCATAGGGATCCTGGGATCACCACTGATGGTGATCTGATGTGGAGACCACCATGAACAGCACAGTTAACTCCTTGTTAACTGTGCTCTTCATGGTGATCTCCACATCAGATCACCATCAGTGGTGATCCCAGGATCCCTGTGGGATCCCAGGATCCTGATAGATCACCACTGATGGTAATCTGATGTGGAGACCACCATGAAGAGCACAGTTAACCCCTTGTTAACTGTGCTCTTCATGGTGATCTCCACATCAGATCACCATCAGTGGTGATCCCAGGATCCCTGTGGGATCCCAGGATCCTGATAGATCACCACTGATGGTAATCTGATGTGGAGACCACCATGAAGAGCACAGTTAACCCCTTGTTAACTGTGCTCTTCATGGTGATCTCCACATCAGATCACCATCAGTGGTGATCCCAGGATCCCTGTGGGATCCCAGGATCCTGATAGATCACCACTTATGTTGACCTGATGTGGAGACCGCCATGAAGAGCACAGTTAACCCCTTGTGACCCGAGGATTCTGACAGGTCAAGAACTCACTGAGTTCATGACCTGTCATCCTCCTGACAATGAACCTGCTTTTATAGCATATGGGGGATGCCCCATATGCTATAAAACTGAGAATCGTCGCGGGACCTCCCACTGGACTACGTCGGACCTTCCCACTGGACTACGTCGGACGAAGAATGAATAATAAAGATGGAGTCCAAGTAGTGTTTGTGTTTTTTTTCTAATAAAAATATTTTTCTCTGTCTTGTGTCTTTTGTACAAATTACTAGAGATTCCTAATGGTCCGGTCTAATATTGGCCAGACGTTATGAATCTCGGGCTTAGTACCAGCTGAGAAAAAGCTGGCATTAACCCCTTATTACCCAGTCTGCCACCGCTACACGGCAGCTGGAAGAGCTGGATACAGCGCCAGAAAATGGCGCTTCTATGAATGCGCCATTTTCTGGGGCGGCTGCGGGCTGCAATTCACAGCGGGGGGGGCCCAGAAAGCTTGGGCCTCCCTACGCTGAGGATTCCAGCCCCAGCTGCCTAGTTGTACCTGGCTGGCCCAAAAATATGGCGAAGCCCACGCCATTTTTTTTAAAAATTATTTCATGAAATAATTTTAAAAAAATGGACTTACCTATATTTTTGGTTTCCAGCCAGGTAAAACTAGGCAGAAGGGGTTGGTGGCAGCCCGTAGCTGCCTGCTGTACCTGGCTGGACCAAAAATATGGCGAAGCCCCACGTCGTTTTTTTTTTAAATTTAATAAAGAAATACTAAAAAAAAATGCAGGGGACGAGACAACCAGGACACAGTGTCTCCGTATCTTGTGCACATGCTCTAAAAGTGAGAAATTGTGTGAAAAAAAGAAAATGTTCAATATGACATTATCAAATTCTGTGAAGTAGCTGTAGGTTCCAAATGCTCACTATACCCCTAGATATAATCCTTGAGGTGTCTAGTTTCCAAAATGGGGTGACTTGTGCGGGAGCTCCAATGTTTAGGCACATAGGGGCTCCCCATATGCGACATGGTGTCCGCTAACTATTGGAGCTAATTTTCCATTCAAATTGTTAGCGGACACCATGTCGCATATGGAGAGCCCCTGTGTGCCTAAACATTGGAGCTCCCCCACAAGTGACCACATTTTGGAAACTAGACCCCCCAAGGAACATATCTTGATGCATAGTGAGCACTTTCAACCCCCAGGTGCTTCACAAATCAGTCTGTAAAAAGGAAAAAAAAGAAAATTGTGAAAAAAAGTACTTTTTCATTTTTACGGATTCATTTGTGAAGCACCTGGGGGTTCAAAGTGCTCACCACCAATCTAGATAAGTTCCTTGGGAGGTCTCGTTTCCAAAATGGGGTCACTTGTGAGGGAGCTACAATGTTTAGGCACACAGGAGCTCTCCATACGTGACATGGTGTCCGCTAACAATTGGAGCTAATTTTCCATTCAAATTGTAAGCGGACACCATGTCGCGTATGGAGAGCCCCTGTGTGCCTATACATTGGAGCTCCCCCACAAGTGACCCCATTTTGGAAACTAGACCCCCCAAGGAACTTATCTAGATGCATAGTGAGCACTTTGAACCCTCTGGGGCTTATCAAATTGATCCGTAAAAATGAAAAAGTACTTTTTTTTCACAAAAATTTTCTTTTGTCCTCAATTTTTTTATTTTCACATGAGCAACAGGATAAAACGCATCCTAAAATTTGTTGGCCAATTTCTCCTGAGTACACCGATACCTCATATGTGGTCATAAACCACTGTTTGGGCGCACGGCAGGGCTCAGAAGTGAAGGAGCGCCATTTCACTTTTTGAATGGTAAATTAGCTCCAAAAGTCAAATTGCGCTTCTTCCCTTCTGAGCCCTGCCGTGCGCCCAAACAGTGGTTTATGACCACATATGAGGTATCGGTGTACTCAGGAGAAATTGGCCAACACATTTTAGGATGCATTCTATCCTGTTGCCCATGTAAAAATGAAAAAATTGAGGCTAAAAGAACATTTTTATTGGAAAAATTAAAATGGCCATTTTTTGTTTCCACGTTGCTTTAGTTCATGTGAAGCACTTGAAGGGTTAATCATTTTCTTGAATGTAGTTTTGAGTAGCTTGAGGGGTGTAGTTTTCGGAATGGTGTCACTTTAGGGTGTTTTCTGTCATGTACACCCCTCAAAGAGACTTCAAATGTGATGTGGTCACTAAAAAAAAAGGTTATGTAAATTTTGCTGGAAAAATGAAAAATTGCTGATGAACTTTGAACCCTTATAACGTCCTAACCAAAAAAAATTTTTTTCCAAAATTGTGCTGATGTAAAGTAGACATGTGGGAAATGTTATTTATTAACTATTTTGTGTCACATACCTCTCTGGTTTAGCAGAATAAAAATTACAAATTTGAAAATTGTCAAATTTTCAAAATTTTTGCAAATTATTTTATATTTTCACAAATAAACACAAAAATTATCGACCAAAATTTAATACTATCATGAAGCCCAATATGTCAAGAAAAAACAATCTCAGAATCGCTAGGATCCGTTGAAGCGATCCGGAGATATAACCTCATAAAGGGAGAGTGGTCAGAATTACAAAAAACGGTCTGGTCATTAAGGTGGAAATTGGCTCCGTCACTAAGGGGTTAATTCATATTTACAGTGTAAATTTACTCTTTCTATTATCTCTTTTATATTTGGAGGAGGAACTTCTTTCCATTTCGTTGCTAGCAATATACGGGTTGCTATCAATATGTGTGAAACTAACCCTCTTATTTGACTTGGAATATTTTCCAAACCAATATGAAGAATCGCCATACATGGATTAATTAATACCGCAACTCCCGTAATTTCCAAGATCACCTGCGCTATTACTGCCCAAAGAGAGGCAAGAGCCGGACACGCAAACCAAACATGTTTCTGAGAGCCTACCTGTCCGCAACCTCGCCAGCATAAGCATGAGAGGTGCGGGCTGAACTTAGCAATTCTATTTGGGCACCAATACCATCTCAATTGCGTTTTCTTCAATTGTTCCATGTGATTTATACATGAGGACACTCTTTTAATCTCCTTTATACTATTCCCCCAAACTTCTAAATCTATTGATTCTCCCAGCTCCTGTTCCCATTTCTCCATGTAAGGGGCTTTGATTCTTTCAACTGGGACTATTAAAGACTTATAAAACGCAGAAATTCCCCTTGTATTTAAATCCGAGGCCATAAAGCATTTGTTTATTCTCCCCTCCTCAGATTCAGTACGTCCTAAAGATGGAATATTATCCAATAGGTGTCTAATTTGTAGATATTGGTAAAAGTGTCTACGTATCCCAGTATATTTATTGGATAATTAGTCAAATGGGAGGAGCCCCATATTTCCCTCCATCTCTCCCAAAGTTTGGATTCCCGCATCCCACCATAATTGAAGGTTTAAATATGGGATATGGGACTCGATAGCATATACCGATATTGACGATCGAGGTATCCTAATAAAGGACGGGACCATTGTCCTCCATAACCTCACTGCTGCACGCATTGTTGGCAATAAGGGAGAGTTAGTGCTTATCTGAATTACCTCTGATTCCAATGCTAATCTGGTGGAACCTCGTCTTGAATAAAATTTTTCAATCTGTAACCATTTCTGATCACCAGTCATCTGCCACCATTCACGTAAACCAACCAAAACCGAGGCCTTATGATACAACATTAAGTCTGGAAACCCCATCCCACCTGCCTCTAATGGAAGGTATAATATTGTTTTAGCTATACGCGGTTTTTTATGGGCCCAGACATACTTACTAGCTATGCGTTGCAAACCATGAATAAATTTTTTGGGAATATCCAGAGGAAGAGTCCTGAAATAATACAAAATTTTAGGGAGGGCCATCATTTTAAAAATATTTATACGAGCTATCCAAGATGATGTAATTTGATGCATCCCCTCTAATAATACTTTAATTTTTGTATGAAGATTTGTAAAATTAACTTTAATTATCTGGTCTGACGTAGTCAGAGTTATACCCAGGTATGGAATACCTTCATCCATCCACTGGAAGGGAAAAAGCCGCTTTAAATGTTCCTGGGATGTTAATGATACCGCTATAGGGAGAATCACTGATTTATTCGTGTTTAATTTATAATATGATATTCTACTAAATTCCCCTAATTCAGATAAAACTGCGGAGAGGGACTGCTCAATATTCACACAAGAAATAATAACATCATCTGCATAAAGACTGATTTTATGAGCCGCTGTCCCTACCTTCACCCCTGAGATTAATGAAGAATTCCTAATCCTTTCTGCCAAAGGCTCCATACATAGAGCAAAAATTATTGGGGACAGGGGGCAACCTTGACGTGTCCCATTTGTTATATCAAATGGTCTAGATAGGACCCCTGCTATCCATACTCTAGCCGCTGGCCCGGAGTATATTGCTAGTATCGCAGACAAAATTGGACCCATCAACCCAAACTTTTGAAGAACCCCCTTGACATATCCCCAGTGCACCCTGTCAAAGGCTTTCTCTGCATCCAGTGACAGGAATGCACTGGGGAGGCCTGACAATTCTGCTACCCGAACTAGGTTCAACATCCGGCGTATTCCGTCTTTTGCCTCTCTTCCTCTTACAAACCCAACCTGGTCCGATGAGACCAGGTCGGGGATGATTTGATTTAGGCGAGAAGCCAGCATTTTAGTAAAAATTTTAACGTCGCAGTTTAGCAGCGCGATAGGCCTAAAATTTTTAGGGGTAGTAGGGTCTTTCCCTAACTTAGGAAGAGTAATAATAGTAGCTTCCAGATTAGAGCTCAGCATTAAGCCGTTATTTCTCCACACCGAAAATGTTCTTAATAAAAATGGCGCTAGTATCTCCTGAAAGGTACGGTAATACTGATTAGAGAATCCATCTGGCCCCGGAGCACTCGCTTTTTTTGATTGTTTGATAACTGCTAATATCTCTTCTATTGTAAAGGGGCCATTCAAAAAGGACAACTGCTCCTCCGAGATCTTAGGGAGATTAATGGAGTCAAGATAGTCTTTTATTCCTTGGTCAGTAGGCTGTGGGATCGCCGAGTCCCTCCCCAGGTTGTACAACTCTGTATAATATTTAACGAATTCCTCAGCAATCCCTATAGGGTTTCTAACAGGGGGAGCGCCTGGTTTCAAGATGTAGTCAATCCTTCCTCTTACCTCTCTTTTTATCACTCTACGGGCCAGAACTGCCCCCCCCTTATCCCCCGATGAATACCACTTCACCTTTGCTTTACGCAAATTATGAGCGTATGTACGTAGCATCGAGTCTCGCAATTTAAATCTTATTGAAAATATTTCATCAATAACTGAGGGTGTAACAGCCTTCTTATTAAGAGATTCTAAAGAATGCAATCTGTTAAGTAGCTCTTTCCTCTCCCTCTCGCGCTTTATACTAGACGCTTGCTGTATAAGAGTTCCCCTGATAACAGCTTTATGGGCTAACCATAAAATTTCATCATTAACCTCTCCATTATCATTATATTGAAAGTATTCCACCATCTCCGCGGTTACCTTTGATACAACCTTCTCATTCAACAACATACCCTCATTTAGTCGCCATCTAAATATGGGGGAGTATTGATAAGACATTGATATTTTAAGATAGATTGGAGCATGGTCTGACCATGTTATCAGTCCTAATTTTGTTTCCAAGGTCTTAGCGAGAATTTTTTCATCTACCATAAAATAATCTATCCGACTATAGGTAAGATGTCGGTGGGAGAAAAAAGTATAATCTCTTTCTGATGCGTGACTATATCTCCAGTAGTCATGATAATGAAATTCATGCATTAATGATTTCATCTCCCACCGAAACCGCCTTCCTCCTTTTGACTTATCCAGTTCATTAGACATAGGGCAATTAAAGTCCCCACACAAAATTTTCCCCCCCTGTTCTACTCCCTGAATTTTCTGCAGTATGCATCTAATAAATTTACCTTGACCCCTATTCGGGGCATATATTGTAGCTAAAGTGTATATAGCTCCATTCAAGAAACATACCAAAATCAAAAATCTGCCCTCTGGGTCTACATATTTATTTATCAACTCAAACGACACCGTATGTTTAAACATGATACAAACCCCTGCTTTTTTAACCTTGCTATTAGAAAAAAAAATGTTTGGGAAGCGGTTATGGCTAAATCTCCCATTATCTGCTTCCAGGAGGTGTGTCTCCTGTAAGCAGATTATTTCTGCTTGTGATCTTAACACCTCCCTCCAGACCATATTTCTTTTACCTGGGGAGTTCATACCCTTCACTTTTAATGACATTAGATTTATACTCATTCCCACTTATATAAGGGTGTATGACCATAACACCTACCAGGATAAAAAAGCAATACAAGATCCGCTTTAAAGGAAAAAAACAAAAACCAAAAAAACATACCAAAAGAGAAAAAGAAAAAAAAACAAAAAATTTCAACCCAACCACAACTAACAATCATCAACCCAAGGCTGATCTCATGAGCCCTAGGGAAAAGGCCCTGTCCCTCGGGCACCGGGCAGAAATAAAAAGGATCTGCCATCATGGGGTCTCAGAAACAATGTCTTGTCTCTGAGTAATGTCTGGAGGACCGTCCACGAGGCCTTCGCTCACTCTGCTTCAAACTTTATTCCATTCATTCGTTAACTTTCTCCCCTTCCTCGTTTTAGCTGGGGCAAAAGATATTTTCCATGACTTTAATTTATCTTCGGCTTGTTTTGGAGAAGCGCAGATCACTAAATCATCTTTGTATGATATAAGAAGTTTCACCGGGTTAAATCCCCATCTATATCTGATTTTCACTTCTCTTAGGGCAGCGCATACATGTGCATACTCTCTGCGCTCTGCCAATGTGGCCGCTGACAAGTCTGAAAACACCTGAAGCCCCTGGAATTCAGCAGGCAGCGCAGGAGGCTTCCTCATTTGTTGAACGAACGCTTCCTTAGTGGGAAAGCGTAGTAATCTAACCAGAATGTCTCTCGGAAATGAGGGGTCCAAATGTCTAGGTTTTGGGGTTCTATGAACTCTTTCAATTAGCAAATCCCCTGGGGGAGCATTCGGTAATACTGCTGTAAAAAATCTTAACATAAAAGGAGGCAACTGATTATCCGTTATTTCCTCCGGTATACCTCGGATTCTAACATTCTTTCTCCGGGATCTGTCCTCTAAATCATTTAATTTACCATACACTGCAGAAAGCTCGCCTTTTAAAGCCGTATTCTCATCCATCAAGGCATTAATAGTTGTAGTGTACTCTCCCATTTTTGTCTCTAAGTGAGCTGTTCTGTCCCCCACTGAATTCAAGTCTTTCCTTATCTCATTCAGCATTTCACACATATCCTCTTTCAATGAGGCCCGCACTATAGCAACAAAGTCATTCATGTCTCCTCTTGTCAAGGGAGCTGAACTACTATTACTGCTGCTGCTATCATTCTGAATAGGATCTGTTCCTCTCCCTCCCCCCTGCGGAGAGCGAGCTGCTCTGGGAGGGGAAGCCGGCATTACCTTGCCTCTTCCATGTAGTGTCTGCCCTCCTGGAAAAAAGTCTGGCAGTCGCTGTGGAGAGGACTGTTTGTTTGCCTTACCCCTTGTCATCATAAAGACTTAAGCTGCAACAACCTCCTAGGCTTCTGACTTCTGAACAGCAGCTTCCAAGGGATCAGCTGAGCGCGACCAGCAGCTCAGCTGTGAGCCGATGCACTGAAGGCTGGAAAGGCAGGACAGGCAGCAGAGCCCGAGCGCAGGGAATCCTCAGCTAGTGACTGGAGCCTGGGGCTGAAGTGCCGGTGAGAATCTACTAAAAATCATCCAAGAGCAGGAGGAACACAAGCAGGGAGCACCTGAGGAGCATGTGAGCAGGACATATGATCTGAGCAGCAGTGTTCCGAAGGGCAGATAAGCCGGTAAGTTAATAGGCAGAAGGCAGTAAGCAAACAATGTGCTGCTGGGTGCTGCTAGCCTCGTGCACGGAGCTCTCACAGACTAGGCGGCCGTCACATCCACGTGCGGACACACCCCCGGAACTCTGTGCCTGTGCCTGTGTTCTTGTGCATGCGTGTGCCTGTGTTCTTGTGCATGCGTGTGCCTGTGTTCTTGTGCATGCGTGTGCCTGAGTTCTTGTGCATGCGTGTGCCTGTGTTCTTGTGCATGCGTGTGCCTATCTGAGTTCTTGTGCATGCATGTGCCTGTCTGTGTTCTTGTGCATGCATGTGCCTGTCTGTGTTCTTGTGCATGTGTTTTGCCTGCAGCACAGTGTGTTTGCTCCATCTGAATATTTTGCTCACATCATGCATTTATATATCTATTACATACGTGATGATACAAGCAATATATCTAGAAGGAGGGGCACAGTATGTGGGACCAGCATTTTCCCCATGTGTTATTTTGCATGTGTGTGGTGTGTGCAGTCTGTGTTCTTGTGCATGTATTCCTGTCTGTCTTCTTGTGCATGTATTCCTGTCTGTCTTCTTGTGCATGTATTCCTGTCTGTCTTCTTGTGCATGTATTCCTGTCTGTCTTCTTGTGCATGTATGCCTGTCTGTCTTCTTGTGCATGTATGCCTGTCTGTCTTCTTGTGCATGTATGCCTGTCTGTCTTCTTGTGCATGCATGTATGCCTGTCTGTGTTCTTGTGCATGCATGTATGCCTGTCTGTGTTCTTGTGCATGCATGTATGCCTGTCTGTGTTCTTGTGCATGCATGTATGCCTGTCTGTGTTCTTGTGCCTGCGTTTGCTCCTTGTCTGCATTCATGTGCATGTACCTGTCTGCGCTCTTTTGCGTGCTTACGCTTGTTTGCGTTCTTGTGCCTGCGCATGCGTCCTGTCTGCTTTCTTGAGTGTGCCTATTTGCGTTTTTGTGTGTGTGTGGGCTCCTGCTGTATACAGGGGGCTGTGTGTGGGCTCCTGCTGTATACAGGGGGCTGTGTGTGGGCTCCTGCTGTATACAGGGGGCTGTGTGTGGGCTCCTGCTGTATACAGGGGGCTGTGTGTGGGCTCCTGCTGTATACAGGGGGCTGTGTGTGGGCTCCTGCTGTGTATAAGGGGCTATGTGTGGGCTCCTGCATACATGAGGCTATTTGTGGGCTTCTGCTGCATACTTTAGGCTATTTGAGGGCTCCTGTGGTATACAGAGAGCTATGTGTGAGCTTCTGCTGTATACATGGGGCTATGTGTGAGCTCCTGCTGTAGACAGGAGGCTATTTGTGAGCTCCTGCTGTATACACAGGGCTATGTGTGGACTTCTGCTGCATACAGGAGGCTATTTGTGGGCTCCTGCTGTATATAGGGGGCTGTGTGGGGGGGTCCTGTGCATACTGGAGGCTATTTGTGGGCTCCTGCTGCATACAGGGGGCTATTTGTGGACTCCTACTGGGTGCTATGTGTGAGGTCCTGCTACCTTCATTTCCCACCCCTACTCTGTTATATATAGTTCTATCTATGTTATGTATAGCGTGTCACAGTTTTTTCCTTGTTTTGTTTTCATGGATCTGCACCTGTGTGCTAATCATATGACATATCGCACGTTGAGTATTTGGTCAGTTTTTTCCTCAGCATCTGTAAGGTCTCGTGCACATGTTGTGTATATGGTGAGTTTTTACCTCAGTATTTGTAAGGCCTTGTGTACACGCTGAGTATTTGGTGAGTTTTTACCTCAGTATTTGTAAGGCCTTGTGTACACGCTGAGTATTTGGTGATATTTACCTCAGTATCTGTAAGGCCTTGTGCACACGCTGAGTATTTGGTGAGTTTTTACCTCAGTATTTGTAAGGCCTCGAGCACACGCTGAGCATTTGGTCCTGACTCCCTCTCCACGCAGAATATGTCATGATCCTCAAGTGACGAATAAAGGATCTTTGCAACCTGGTGAGTGCCGCCCTGCTTTTTCTATTTGAATAGACTGGTTACTTCTTATTTGAGGGCATGCAACACAGTGCACCGAGGAATTCCCCTGATGGTACTGTAGTCACTGAAGAACTCCAGCCACTCCGGTAGTCTCTTTCAATTCAGATATATATACATATATACACACACACACACACACACACACACACACACACGTGTATGCATATATATATTTACCCACATATACACATAATGTGTGTGTATATATTAATATATATATCTGTACACGTGTATTTTTACCTCAGTATCTGTAAGGCCTCGTGCACACGCTGAGTATTTGGTGAGTAATTACCTCAGTATCTGTAAGGCCTCGTGCACACGCTGAGCATTTGGTGAGTTTTTACCTCAGTATCTGTAAGGCCTTGTGCACACGCTGAGTATTTGGCGAGTTTTTACCTCAGTATCTGTAAGGCCTTGTGCACACGCTGAGTATTTGGCGAGTTTTTACCTCAGTATCTGTAAGGCCTCGTGCACACGCTGAGTATTTGGTGAGTTTTTATCTCAGTATCTGTAATGGCCACTTCACACGCAGCTACAGGTAGCAGGTTTTCCACAGGTAACTTACTGGCTGCAGTGAAATCATGGAGACATAGTTCCATTTGTACACAGCAACAAGATAGAACCATGTCTCTATGATTTCACTGCAGCCAGTAAGTTACCTGTGGACAACCTGTTACCTGTAGCTGCGTATAAAGTGGCCATAAGGCCTTGTGCACACGCTGAGTATTTGGTGAGTTTTTACCTCAGTATTTGTAAAGCCTCGTGTACAGGCTGAGTATTTGGTGAGTTGTTACCTCAGGATTTGTAAGGTCTCGTGCACACGCTGAGTATTTGGTGAGTTTTCTTTACCTCAGTATTTAAAGGTATCCTGACCCCTAAAAATTAGCCCCCAGTCTCTTAAGACCTGTCCCTGCACCATTCTTAGACATTTCTAGCCATCCCTTTGTGCTAAAAATGTGTATTAGTAAAGTTCATAAAAGTGACTTTATTACCTGCACCCACTGCGGCCTCGAAACCTCAAAAGGTGTTGCCTCGTACTTCTCCCCGCCGCCTGCACGCTAATTATTCACGCCCCGATGGGCGTGCTAATCAGCAGAGAGCCACCGCGTCACATTACATGGGCGGTATAGCCGCTATGGCGCTAAACGCGTCATAGCGGCTATACCGCCTATGTAATGTGACGAGGCGTCTCTCTGCTGATTAGCACGTCCATCAGGGTGTGAATAATTAGCGTGCAGGCGGCGGGGAGAAGCACAAAGCAATGCCTTTGGCAGCTTCAAAGCCGCAGTGGGTGCAGGTAATAAAGTCACTTTTATGAACTTTACAAATACACTTTTTAGCACAAAGGGATGACTAGAAATGTCTAAAGCAGCCGTCACACGCTACCATTTTAAGCCCGATATCGTTTAAGCGATGTGTTTTTGGATCGCTTAAGCGATATCGTTTTGGCATCGTTGCATGTAATCAAGCGATTTTACTATGTAAAATCGCTTGATCATGACATCGCAGATATGAGAGCCGGAGCTCAGATCTAGCGATGAACGATTTAACGATCTGCTTCATCGTGGTGTATGACACCAAGATGAACGATCTCCCAGCGGCAGAGCCTATGCTGGGAGATGGTAACTATGGTACACGTCGGGTTACTAAGTGACGCGCGGCGCCTAGTAACCCGATGTGTACCATAGTAACCAGCGATCTCGCTGGTCCACATCGCTGGTGAGTCTGTCTGTGTGACATCTCACCAGCGATGTGAGCGATATTGTAAGCGATCGCGCGTGCACGTGATCGCTAACAATATCGCTAGCGATATGGATGAGTGTGACGGCCGCCTAAGAATGGGACAGGTCTTAAGAGACAGGGGGCTAATTTGTAGGGGTCAGGTTCCCTTTAAGTTTTGTTCACACTTCACACAGGGTGTTTTTGCAGTATTTTATATTGTATGGTTTGTCATGATTTCATTTGCTTTTATTTTTTTTTACTTAAATAGAACACAGCTAATCTGTTTCAGGTATATGATGACCCGACACATGACCAGGGGGCCCACAGAGTCTGAACAGCCCCGGGCCCCAGCTACCCTTAATCCACCCCTGCATATATATACACAGTATGTATATGTATTGCGCGTATATATATATATATATATATATATTATACATATACACACCGTATATACTCGCGTATAAGCCGAGTTTTTCAGCCCAAAAATTGGGCTGAAAAGTCCCCCACCCTCGGCTTATACGCGAGTCACTGTATACAGTATACAGGCCCCCCCCTCCCTTGTGCAGCAATCCTGAAAAGGAAAGGATTATCATATTTATCCCTGCCGCTGTCCCCACGCTCTTCCGGCTTCATCCGTCTTCTTCCGGCTTCCTCTGGTCGGCGCAGGCAATGACGTCATTGTCTGCGCGCCAGAGGAGGAAGCCGGAAGACGCTGGATGAAGCCGGAGGAGCGCAATGACGGCGGCGGGACAGCGGCAGGGATAAGTATGATAATGTTTTCCTTTTCAGGATTGCTGCACAAGGGGGGGGCCTGTATACTACCTCTGGGGCTGCTGCTGTATACTACCTCTGGGGCTGCTGCTGTATACTACCTCTGGGGCTGCTGCTGTATACTACCTCTGGGGCTGCTGCTGTATACTACCTCTGGGGCTGCTGCTGTATACTACCTCTGGGGCTGCTGCTGTATACTACCTCTGGGGCTGCTGCTGTATACTACCTCTGGGGCTGCTGCTGTATACTACCTCTGGGGCTGCTGCTGTATACTACCTCTGGGGCTGCTGCTGTATACTACCACTGGGGCTGCTGCTGTATACTACCACTGGGGCTGCTGCTGTATACTACCACTGGGGCTGCTGCTGTATACTACCACTGGGGCTGCTGCTGTATACTACCACTGGGGCTGCTGCTGTATACTACCACTGGGGCTGCTGCTGTATACTACCACTGGGGCTGCTGCTGTATACTACCACTGGGGCTGCTGCTGTATACCTGTGCTGGGGTCCATCCTCGGCTTATACATGAGTCAATAGGTTTTCCCAGGTTTTGGGGGCAAAAGTAGGGGGATCGGCTTATACACGAGTATATATATATATATATATATATATATATAATGTTCATATTCAAATAGAAAAGCAGGGCGGCCCTCACCAGGTTGCAAAGATCCTTTATTTGTCACTTGAACTGGACCCGTGGAAGCAGGCACAGCTCTGTGAAACGGCTGCCGTCGTCTCTGCTCCTGACTCCCTCTACCCGCAGAATATGTCATGATCCTCAAGTGACGAATAAAGGATCTTTGCAGCCTGGTGAGTGCCGCCCTGCTTTTTCTAATTGAATAGACTGGTTACTTCTTATTTGAGGGCATGTAACACAGTGCACCGAGGAATTCTCCTGATGGTACTGTAGTGACTGAAGAACTCTAGCCCCTCCGGTAGTCTCTTTCAATTCAGATATCTATCTATCTATCTATCTATCTATCTATCTATCTATCTATCTATCTATCTATCTATCTATCTATCTATCTATCTATCTATCTATCAAAAAAACTGCACAGCACTCACAGACAGACAATGTGAACTGGTGCCAGCAGGGATGCTGGGTCTATATATGTAATATGCTTACACAAAGAGAAAATATACCTATAAATGTGTAATCACAGATATGTAGAAATGTATGCATACATTTCTATATATACACATATATATGCCTATATATACATGCAATACATATATGTAAGATGCTTACACAAAGACAAAATATACCGTATCTATATCACACACACATATATATATATATATATATATTTGTATTTTCGGGAGCGAGGGGAGGATACTCACCTTCCGACGACTCTTCCGATGGTTGCTTAGCGATGCCGCTGTCACAGGGCCGCGTTCTCCCGCCGCACTGCGCATGCGCCAGCCGGAAATGACGCTGCCACCAGCAACGCGTCATGAAAGCAAGAAGAGCGGGGCGGTATAATTCAAATCTGCAGCCACGCTCCTGAAACCATGATGCCGCCCATCGGGGTGTAATTAGAGCAGCGAGGAGGGGGTGGGGGAGGGCGGCCCTGAACATACTGCCCCTCTGTCAGGAACGACCTATCGTCACAGATACTGTAAGTTTATAAAGTGATCTGTTCAAGTTCTATGAAGCCCTATTAGGTCAGGCAGGGATGGTTAGGAAAGTAGTTTGAGGTTACAAGGGCAGGTAGTGATAGGTTAGGGGGGCTAGATGAGGTGACAGGTTCCCTTTAAGGTTGGTCTTTTTCTGTCTGTGAGCTTAATGTCCAACTCCAGCACATGTTTGCAAAAACACAGATGAGAAAGTAGCCTAACAGTGGTATGATCATAATTACTGCAGATGTGATATTGGGGACAATGTACCCCATATGTACAGTTCAAACCAGAAGTTTACATACACTATATAAAGATACATCTGCATGTTTTTCTCACTATGTGACATGAAATCAAAATAAACCTTTCCCATTTTAGGTCTATTAGGATTCCTATATAATTATAATTAATATTTGACAAACACCAGAATAATGAGAGAGAGAGAGAGAGAGAGAGAGAGAGAGAGAGAGAGAGAGAGAGAGAGAGACAGACAGAGACAGAGACAGAATGTTTTAAGTCATTTTTATTACTTTCTGCAAAGCCACAAATTTCCATACATTAAGGCCCCTTTCACATCAGCTGTATTTTCAAATCGCGGCAGATGCCGTGAACAAAACGCATCTACCGCGATAACCGCGACACTTGCGGCACACTTGCGGCAAGCCCCATGCAATGTCTATGGGGCTTGTGGTAAGGGTGCGGCAAGTGCGGTTGCGGCAGGTGCGGCCACTAAAAAATAAATCGCTGCTTGCTTTTTTTCGCGTCCACACCTGCCGCAAGTGCCGAAACCGCACTTGCCGCACCCTTACCGCAAGCCCCATAGACATTGCATGGGGCTTGCCGCAAGTGTCGCGGTTATGCGGTAATCGCGGCAGATGCGTTTTTTTCACCGCATCTGCCGCGATTTGAAAATACCGCTGATGTGAAAGGGCCCTAAGATTACTATGACTTTAAACAATATTGGACAGTCCATATGATAATGTCATGTGTTTGGAAGCTTCTGATAGGTTAAGTGGCCACATGATTCAGATATCCAGGGGCATTGAGGTTTCCATTGATGAAGAATGTCCCCACTATCTTTGTACCATTTCTTCTGCGGTGTCGCTATCAGTGTGTGAAGAGTGGGAGAAGAGGGTTGTATTGACAATCCAACACAATGGGCAGCACTTTGAACACATTTTATAAGTGGTCAAAAACTTGTAAATAAATCATGAAAGAATAAAGTTATGTGAAAACCAAACACATCATTGTTTCTGATGAAATTCTCAATACGTTTGGTATGTCACATGACTCTTCCCATTGAAAAAAAAAAGTTGGATCCAAAATGACCCTACTTCAAAATGTCCGCCTCGGTCACCACCTATCTGGAAAAGTTTTCCCTCTCCCATATACTAATGTGCCACACACAGGATGTTGATATCACCAACCATTCCCATTGTATTTAGGTGCATCCATATAAATGGCCCATACTGTATAAAGTCATTACACATAGTGATCTATTTCCAGTGTTTATTTTTGTTAATGTTGATGATTATGGCTTACAGCCAATGAAAGCCCAAAGGTCATTTTCTGAGACATAGTAGGGTGGGTGATTGGTTAAAAAGCGAGCTGCCATATTCCACAAGACTATATTGACTAGATTGACTATATAATATTGATTTATTAGTAAATGCATTTTAGGGCTCCCAGAAACACCCTGAAATATGACAATATTACATTGATTTGTCCTGAGGAAGGAGCCAGGGAGCCCTGAAACACGTTGACTGATAAATATTATATTCCCCCTTTGATGTCTTGCAGAATACGGCAGTGAGGTGTTTAACCCTTCACCCTCCCTACTCAATATGCTCCACACTGGGGACTGCAGCAGCCGTGACTCTCACAACCACACAAAGTGAAGCCTCTGGTGCCTATTTAGGTCATATTTTATTTCTCAGACCCTCCCTTCTCCCTACTTACATTTTCTATTGTACAAAAAATACATCAGCCGACTGCTAAAGCCAACACTTGCAATTGAGAGTGTCAAATAGAATACAAAAAGAAAAACAAGAGGCCTTATGGGGTCCAGGAGAGGTTTATAATGTAGATAGGGTCCCATCAGATTTATGGTCACCTTGCCGCGGTTGATGGACAGGCACTTATTGGCCAATACATGCACTCAGAACCTTAGAATACCGTATATACTCGTGTATAAGCCGACCCGTGTATAAGCCGACCCCCCTACTTTTGCCCCCAAAACCTGGGAAAATCTATTGACTCGCGTATAAGCCGAGGGTGGACCCCAGCACAGGTATGCAGCCCCCAGCAGTGGTATACAGGCCCCAGCAGTATGATATACAGCAGCCCCCAGTGGTATATACAGCAGCCCCCAGTGGTATATACAGCAGCCCTAGTGGTATTGCACTCCCTATATACAGCAGCCCCAGTGGTATTGCAGCCCCAGTGGTGTATACAGCAGCCCCTATATACAGCAGCCCCAGTGGTATTGCAGCCCCAGTGGTATTGCAGCCCCTATATACAGCAGCCCCAGTGGTATTGCAGCCCCAGTGGTGTATACAGCAGCCCCTATATACAGCAGCCCCAGTGGTATTGCAGCCCCAGTGGTGTATACAGCAGCCCCTATATACAGCAGCCCCAGTGGTATTGCAGCCCCAGTGGTGTATACAGCAGCCCCTATATACAGCAGCCCCAGTGGTATTGCAGCCCCAGTGGTATATACAGCAGCCCCAGTGGTATTGCAGCCCCAGTGGTGTATACAGCAGCCCCTATATACAGCAGCCCCAGTGGTATTGCAGCCCCAGTGGTGTATACAGCCCCTATATACAGCAGCCCCAGTGGTATTGCAGCCCCAGTGGTGTATACAGCCCCTATATACAGCAGCCCCAGTGGTATTGCAGCCCCAGTGGTGTATACAGCAGCCCCTATATACAGCAGCCCCAGTGGTATTGCAGCCCCAGTGGTGTATACAGCCCCTATATACAGCAGCCCCAGTGGTATTGCAGCCCCAGTGGTGTATACAGCCCCTATATACAGCAGCCCCAGTGGTATTGCAGCCCCAGTGGTGTATACAGCAGCCCCTATATACAGCAGCCCTAGTGGTATTGCAGCCCCAGTGGTATATACAGCAGCCCCTATATACAGCAGCCCCAGTGGTATTGCAGCCCCAGTGGTGTATACAGCCCCTATATACAGCAGCCCCAGTGGTATTGCAGCCCCAGTGGTGTATACAGCCCCTATATACAGCAGCCCCAGTGGTATTGCAGCCCCAGTGGTGTATACAGCCCCTATATACAGCAGCCCCAGTGGTATTGCAGCCCCAGTATACAGCCCCTATATACAGCAGCCCCAGTGGTATCGCAGCCCCAGTATACAGCAGCCCCAGTGGTATTGCAGCCCCACACAAATGCTGGCACACGTCCCCCCTGTTGTAAGGCCCCCCCTGCTGATTACTTACCATCCCTGGTCTTCAGCAGCACCCCGGCGCCGGTCCTCTGTGCTCCGGTCCTCCGCGATCCCGTCCTCTGTGCTCCGCTCCACGGCTGCATCCGGGTTCCCCGCGCGTCGCAGAAGCAATGACGTCATCGCGTCGGCGACGCGCGGGGAACCCGGATGCAGCCGTGGAGCGGAGCACAGAGGACGGGATCGCGGAGGACCGGAGCACAGAGGACCGGCGCCGGGGTGCTGCTGAAGACCAGGGATGGTAAGTATTCAGCAGGGGGGCCTTACAACAGGGGGGACGTGTGCCAGCAGATTGGGGGGCTGCAATACACATATATGCACTGCTCCCCCTGGCGCTGATTGACAGGGGGATGCAGTGCATATGTAATGAGCGGCCCCACGTGACGGGGCCGCTCATACAGCAGCCTCCCCCCGCCTCCTCCTGCCTCCCCAGCACCCGGACAGAGCCCCCACCCCACTCACCCCGTATAGTGACTCGTGTATAAGCCGAGGGGGGGACTTTTCAGCCCAATTTTTGGGCTGAAAAACTCGGCTTATACACGAGTATATACGGTAATTGTATTTAAAAAGAAAAAAAGTTTTTAATCTGAATTTTTTTGAAAAAAAAATTTTTTTTCAGACAAAACACTTTTTGTATTGTATTTGACACTCTCAATTGCATGTGTTGGCTTTAGCAGTGTGCTGCTGTAGTCTTTGTACATTAGGGTATGTGCCCACAGGGCGTTTTTGCCGCGTTTTTCCTGCGTTTTCCGCATGCAGAAAACCCTTGGTTTTATGTTAATGTATGCTAATCTGTTCCTGCGGTTGGCTTCCCAGCCAAACCAATGTGTTTTCAAAAACGCAGTGCACACACATTGTTTTTGCAAGTGTCAAGAACTGTCAAATACCTGCGTTTTTGGTGCAGATAGCAAAGAATGGACATGTCACTTCTTTTTTGCGTTTTTGGTGCAGTCAATGGGAAAAACGCAGGAAAAATGCAGCATCGAAAAACGCAACAAAAACGCAGCAAAAACGCGCAAAAAACGCGCAAAAAAACGCACAAAAAACGCGCGAAAAACGCAGACAAGAGCTTAGCATTTCTCCTGTCAAGGACTCTAGGATCCTCAGGTTTTACTGCGTTCAGGACTGCAGCAAAAACGTCCTGTGGGCACATACCCTTATTGTTCAGTGTTGCAGCTCTTCACCTGTGTTTTAACCCCCTGGGAAGTGTTGTCTGTTTTTTTCTTTTTCTACTTACATTTTCTGAGATAATGACCTTTGGGTTTTCATTGGCTGTAAGCCATAATCATCAACATTAACAGAAATAAACACATGAAATAGATCCCTTTGTTTGTAATGACTCTATATGATATATGTGTTTTACTTAAAGGGAATCTGTGAAAAAAAATGTGTATTCAATACATTTATGTCTATAAAAATAATACCTTGATATGAAGACACTTCCACAGATGTTAGAAGGAATAATTCTGATAAACTGCTCACAATGGCACTAGCAGAACCTCTAAGAGAGAGAGCTCTGCTCAGAATGATAGAATCTGAGCAGGGAGGAGCCTTTATAGCAACCTTCCTATGACATCACAATGGGTGGAACATTCCATTCCAGTCTGGGGGGTTTAGTTGCTTGGTTTGTATGTTGTTAATAAAGTTAGAACAAAAAAAAAAGCAGAATGTCACAGGAATAGCATGTTACATCCTTCAGATTATATTAAGAAAATATGGAAAACAAATATAATTATGAGCAATGCATGGAGACTGCTGAGCCGTACACAGATATACCATCAAGTTTCCACACATGCTAACAATATATCGCAAAACGCAATTTCTGCATTTACACAGGTTTTTTCTGATCATCATAATGGGAGACCCAGACAATGGGGTTTAGGGCTCTGCCCTCCGGAGGCCACACTAGGTACTACAAGTTTGTAGACACCGCCCCCTCCGCTTATAAACCCCCACCGCAGGGAATATCCTCCGTTTTAAACTTAGTGTGCTCGGAGGATCACGCTTTGCTTGCACTTCACGGCATTCTCACAGCTTACGTGATGGCGTATGAAGACAAGGTAAAATGGTCCCGGTCGGGACCTTCGGCAGTCTCCCTGCTCACCCTTGTGGAACACGCAGGTGGAGGTACCGGAGGGCCTAGGGCCTGGACACTGCGTGTCCCCCCGGTACGCTGTCGCGCTCCCTTCCATCCCTCCCTGGGGGGCTCTGGAAGGTGGGAGATAGGAGCCTCGCACAGCTCCGCTCCGTCCGAGGCCTCCCTAAATGGTGCTTACAGACCGGACTGGAGCCAGCCCAGTCCGAGGCCTCCCTAAATGGTGCTTACAGACCGGACTGGTGCTGAAACCCCCGTCCGAGGCCTCCCTAAATGGTGCTTACAGACCGGACCGGCACTGAGGCACCTTGTGTGTCTCCGGTGTGCCTTGGGGGTAGTGTCTGACACTTTATGTGTTCTGGCACTCAGACCGCGCGCTACCCTTGGGTCCGCGGTTCTGGCGGTGTACCCTGTGCTGGGGTCACCCTGGCTGACCGCCCTGTGTGTCACAGGGGCTGAGGCTGTAGATTGCAGGTGTTTTGTTTTACATGCAGTCTAGGTATTGTACTGTCACAATACTTCCCGCGCTGCGGGCTCCGGCGCCTACATTACTGAGGCTGCCTGAGGGGAGGTGAAGCAGCCCTGGTGGTGATGTCATCGAGGGCGTGTGTGTGTGCTTCCCGCGTGTTTTCGGCGCCGCCCACAGCTTGTCTGCCGGCGGCCATCTTTTCCCCTCACTTCCCGGCTGGGATCTGACTGCAGCACAGATCTGCACTCCAGGGGAGACCGGAAACTTTCGTGGAGGTCACACACGCACACCGCTTCCTCCCACCGCTTTACAGCGGTCGGTAAGCCACCGGGATCCCCGGTTTTTGTCTGTATAGATTGGCTTATTTGCCCCTGCTGTGGGTATGTCCTCAGCTGGAAAACGTGCTGCTAAGGCGGCCAGCACCACCACTGCCTGTGCTACATGCAACGGGACACTGGTTGAAAGGTCCTGCAATAACTGCGGACGCCCAGAGGCCCGGACTGATACTGCTGAGACAGCAGCTCCGGTGCTTTACCCTGAGGTTCAGATGATCCCAGGGCCATGGGACACGCAGAATAAGATTAATGAATCTCTGTTGTCCCAGTTGTCCTCCATGTCGCAATCCCTGGAGGCACTTAATAGGAGACTGGAAAGCCCAGCTACTACTTCCAGTTACCCCAGGGTGTCTCCTTCTTCTGCTGTGAGACCCCTTAAGCGGACTCGTCGTGAGGATTCACCCGAGCTCCAGGCTCTCTCTGAGGAGGAGCGTCCCTCTGATGGTGATGAGGATGATGGGGGTTCAATACTCGGGTCTGTGTCAGAACCACCAGACGGGGTAGAGGATCTGGTGTCCTCCATCAACGAGACTTTACGTCTCGTGACACCCCTTGAGGAGGTGAACGTACACCCGAAGGAGGTCTATCAATGGCTAAGGCCAGAGGCTAGGCCAAGTGGCTCCTTTATGGACCACACTAACTTTGGAAGGGTGGTCAGAGCACCCAGGTTACATCCTGGGCGGCGTTATGTCCGCAAATCTAAGGACAATCGCTTCCCCTTTCCCCAGGAGGTGCTTCAGGAGTGGTCGCAGTCCCCGAAGGTGGACGCCTCCATGACCAGGATTGCTGCACGCTCCCTTTTCTCTGCCTCTGATAGCTCCTCGTTGAAGGATGCGACAGATAGACAGGTCGAACAACTCGCCAAGTCTTCTTATGAGGCTGTGGGGTCTTCATTTGCCCCTAATTTTGCCACGGTCTGGACCCTGCAAGCGATTACCTCCTGCTTGGATGGCATCACTGACCTGGCAGGGTCCAGTTCTGAGGTCCTGGCGCTTACTGATAGGGCAAAGGCCTATGCAGATTACGCCAGGACGGCAACATTGGAAACTGCCACCCGCTCTGCTGTGGCTTCGGCCAACGCTATAGCGATCCGCAGGTTGTTGTGGCTGCGTCTTTGGGACTCAGATGCCACGTCTAAGGGCCCTTTCACATCAGCGTTTTTTTAAATTTGCGGCAGATGCGGTGAAAAAACCGCATCTGCCGCAACTGCCGCATAACGGTTCCACTTGCGGCACGGTTGCGGTTTTTTCCATAGGAAGTATAGGGGGACTTGCGGCAGATGCGGCAAGTGCGGTATTGCACTTGCGGCAGGTGCGGCAGAGAAAAAAACCGCAGTAAGCCGCGGTTTTTTTCTCTGCCGCACCTGCCGCAAGTGCAATACCGCACTTGCCGCATCTGCCGCAAGTCCCCCTATACTTCCTATGGAAAAAACCGCAACCGTGCCGCAAGTGGAACCGTTATGCGGCAGTTGCGGCAGATGCGGTTTTTTCACCGCATCTGCCGCAAATTTAAAAAAACGCTGATGTGAAAGGGCCCTAAGAAGATTTTGCAAAATCTTCCGTTCTCTGGTGACAGGCTTTTTGGCACCGAGCTGGACAAGCTGATAAAGGATTCTGCTGAGTCTAAGATCCCGCAGAATAAACCTAAGCCACGTTATACCGTTAAAAGGAACCCAAAACAGTGGTCCTTTCGTTCCAGCTCACAGTCATCAGCAGCGTCTGCTCGCGCGGACCGAGGGGGCAAGCCCACTACTCAGTGGCGTCCCAAGGGTCGCCAAAAGAAGCCAACGGGGGCAGCAGCTGCCACCCCCAAACCCACTTCCGCATGACTCGCTCTCTCGTCCTGCCTCCCCACAGGTGGGGGGTCGCCTGTTCCTTTTTCAGGACAGTTGGCTTCTCCACGTCCAAGACAAGTGGGTCCGAGACGTAGTCTCGCGAGGCTACAGGATAGAGCTGACGTCGCAGCCGGCACACCGATTCCATCGGTCGGTTCCTTCTCCAGAAAAGGCTCAGGCTTTTCTCCTGGTGTTAGAGGGGCTCCGCAGAGACGGAGTAGTGGTCCCAGTGCCTTCTGGGGAGAGGTTCCGGGGTTTTTACTCCAACCTCTTTATCGTCCCAAAGAAGGACGGCTCTTTTCGCCCGGTTCTGGACCTCAAGTTGTTCAACCGTCATGTGTTGGTTCGGAAGTTCCGCATGGAATCCCTGCGCTCCGTGATCGCGGCTGTGTCACAGGGAGACTTCCTGGCGTCCATAGATATCCGAGACGCTTACCTTCACGTGCCCATTGCACCGGCTCATCAGCGCTGGTTACGATTCGCAGTGGGGGACGAACACTTCCAGTTCGTGGCACTACCCTTCGGGTTGGCCTCAGCACCGCGGGTGTTCACGAAGGTGATGGCCTCTATGATGGCTCTCCTGCATGTGCAGGGACACGCCGTCATACCTTATCTAGACGACCTGCTGGTCAGGGCGCCATCGGAACACCTTTGTCGGGAGAGTTTGGAGGTAACCATGAAGTCTCTGGAACAGTTTGGGTGGCTTCTCAATGTCCAGAAATCAACCCTGGTTCCGACCCAGTCACTGACGTATCTGGGCATGGACTTCCACACAGACTCAGCCCTGGTGTCTCTGCCACGAGCCAAGCAGCTGGCTATCCAATCAGGAGTGCAAGATGTCCTCCTGTCACCACAATCATCCCTACGGGTATTGATGAAGCTGGTGGGCCGCATGGTAGCTGCGATAGAGGCGGTGCCTTTCGCACAATTTCGCCTCCGTCCTCTCCAGCTGGAGATTCTCCGCAGATGGGACAAGAGAACGTCCTCTCTGAATCGGCTGGTGGCCCTTTCCCAACCGACCAGGGATTCCCTGCAGTGGTGGCTCCAGCCACGTCACTTGTCACGGGGCCGGTCTTTCCTCAAACCGTCATGGTTAGTGGTGACCACCGACGCCAGTCTGAAGGGCTGGGGAGCGGTGTTCTTACACCACAGGGCTCAAGGACTCTGGACTCAGTCGGAGTCGACGTTACAGATCAACGTGCTGGAGATCAAGGCGGTCTATCTGGCGCTCCTGGCGTTTCAGACGTTCCTGTCAGGACAGCCCATCCGGGTTCAGACCGACAATGCGACGGCCGTCGCGTATATAAACCATCAGGGAGGGACCAGAAGTGCTCAGGCCCTCGCCGAAGTCCACCGCATTCTATCTTGGGTGGAGGACAACGACTGCCTGATCTCCGCAGTTCACATCCCAGGGGTCGAGAACTGGGAGGGCCGACTACCTGAGCCGGCAGGGGATGGACGCCGGAGAGTGGTCTCTTCATCCAGACGTCTTCCGGGACATCTGCAGCAAATGGGGCACTCCGGATGTGGACCTGATGGCCTCACGGCTGAATCATCAGGTGCCGCACTACATGGCGAGATCGTGGGATCCTCAGTCTCTGGGGGCGGATGCCCTGATCCTGAGTTGGTCCAGCTTCCATCTACCATATGTGTTTCCGCCTCTGGCTCTGATTCCCAGGGTCCTGTGGAAAGTCAGGACGGAATGCAGAGTAGCCATTCTAGTGGCACCAGATTGGCCCAGGAGGTCCTGGTATCCGGACCTGTGGCAACTGTCAGGCGGACACAGGTGGGCTCTTCCAGAACGCGCAGATCTTCTCGCGCAAGGCCCATTCTTCCACCTCAATTCCAGGGCCCTCAGATTGACTGCATGGCTCTTGAGGCCTGGCTACTAACATCCAGAGGCTTCTCTCCTACGGTGGTTGCCACTATGAATCGGGCCAGGAAGCCCGTATCCAGGAAGATATACCACAGAACGTGGAAAATCTTTTTCACCTGGTGTGCCTCGGGTGACAGGTCTCCGTGGCCCTTGTCCATCCCGACGTTGTTGGCTTTCCTACAGTCGGGTTTGGAGTTGGGCTTATCCCTCAGCTCCCTGAAGGGTCAAGTATCAGCTCTTTCAGTGCTGTTTGACAGGCGCTTGGCGCTCCTCCCGAAGGTCCGTCAATTTCTGCAGGGGGTGTCTCGGGTGGTTCCGCCCTACAGGCGACCTCTGGACCCTTGGGACCTTAACATGGTCCTGGCGGCACTGCAGAAACCGCCGTTTGAGCCACTGAGAGACATTTCCCTCTCTCGTTTGTCCCAGAAGGTGGTCTTTCTGGTGGCGATTACGTCTCTGAGAAGGGTCTCAGAATTGGCTGCACTTTCGTGCAAGTCACCCTTTCTGGTGGTTCACCAAGACAAGGTGGTGTTGCGCCCGCGGCCAGAATTCTTGCCAAAGGTGGTTTCCACTTTCCACCTGAACCAGGAGATTGTTCTCCCATCATTTTGTCCCGCTCCCGTTCATCAGGTTGAGCGCGACCTCCATACTCTGGATCTCGTGAGGGCTGTACGCATTTATGTGTCCAGGACTGCCTCCTTCCGGAGTTCGGATTCATTGTTTATCCTTACGGCGGGTCTCTGTAAGGGGTCCGCGGCGTCAAAGTCAACCTTGGCCAGATGGATCAAGGCTCCCATTCAAGAGGCTTACCAGTCTTCTGGTTTGTCTCTCCCGGTGGGATTGAAGGCGCATTCAACCAGAGCTGTCGGTGCCTCCTGGGCTTTGCGACATCGCGCTTCTGCTCTACAGGTGTGTCAGGCGGCCACTTGGTCCAGTCTGCACACTTTCTCTAAGCACTATATGGTGCATGCCCATGCCTCTGCGGATGCAAGTTTGGGCAGGCGGGTCCTCCAGGCGGCGGTCGCCCACCTTTGAGGGGGACCATGTGTTATCCGTCTTATGAGGAACTCTTCCCGCCCTGGGGTATTGCTTTAGGACATCCCCATTGTCTGGGTCTCCCATTATGATGATCAGAAAAAAGAGAATTTTGTTTACGTACCGTAAATTATTTTTTCTTGAATCATCAATGGGAGACCCAGCACCCACCCAGTTGTTCCGTTGCATGTTTTGCATTTGATCTGTTCCCTGTTGGGACAGTTTCTTCCGGGCTGTTGGACCGTCTGTGCACGGTTTCTTTCCCGATGTTTCGGGTGTGGTTTATTGTCTCCTCGCAGCTTATGGACCAAACTGAGGATATTCCCTGCGGTGGGGGTTTATAAGCGGAGGGGGCGGTGTCTACAAACTTGTAGTACCTAGTGTGGCCTCCGGAGGGCAGAGCCCTAAACCCCATTGTCTGGGTCTCCCATTGATGATTCAAGAAAAAAGAATTTACGGTACGTAAACAAAATTCTCTTTATTATGGGGGACTTCAACTACCCTGAAATACATTGGGGATCAGAAACCTGCAGTTCCAGCAAAGGTAATAAGTTTTTGAAAACTATGAGAGACAATTACCTTTCACAACTGGTTCAGGACCCAACAAGAAGGGGGGCACTGCTGGACCTAATATTAACCAACAGGCCGGACCGCATATCAAATATACGGGTTGGAGGTCACTTGGGTAATAGTGATCATGACTTAATAAGCTTTCAAGTATCCTTTACTAAGACGTGTAGTAAAGGGGCTACAAGGACACTAAACTTCAGGAAGGCAAATTTCCAACGGTTGAGAGATGATCTTAGTGCAATAAACTGGGACGATGTCCTGAGACATAAAAGTACACAACACAAATGGGAGATGTTTATTAGCATCCTGAATAGGACATGTGCACAATATATACCCTATGGGAATAAGCATGCTAGAAATAGGAGGAAACCACTATGGCTAAATAAAGCGGTGAGAAGTGCAATATGTGACAAAAAGAAAGCATTTAGGGAATTAAAGCAAGTAGGTAGTGATGAGGCATTAAATAAATACAGAAAATTAAATAACATTTGTAAAAAGCAAATCAAGGCAGCAAAGATTGAGACAGAGAGACTCATTGCCAGAGAAAGTAAAAAGAATCCCAAAATATTTTTTAACTACATAAATAGTAAGAAACTAAAAAATGATGGAGTTGGCCCCTTTAAAAATAGTCTGGGTGAAATGGTGGATGAGGATGAGGAAAAAGCCAATATGCTAAATGACTTTTTTTCAACAGTATTTACACAAGAAAATCCCATGACAGACAATATGATCAGTGATAACAAAAAGTCTCAATTAAATGTCACCTGCTTAACCCAAGAGGAAGTACGGCATCGTCTAAAAATCACTAAAATTGACAAATCCCCGGGCCCGGATGGGATACACCCCAGAGTGCTGCAGGAATTAAGTACTGTCATAGATAGACCATTATTTTTAATATTTAAAGATTCCATAATAACAGGGTCTGTACCACAGGACTGGCGTATAGCAAATGTGGTGCCAATATTCAAAAAGGGGACAAAAACTGATCTTGGAAATTATAGGCCAGTAAGCTTAACCTCTACTGTGGGTAAAATCCTAGAGGGTTTTCTAAGAGATGCTATACTGGAGTATCTGAAGAAAAATAACCTCATGACCCATTATCAACATGGTTTTACGAGGGACCGTTCCTGTCAAACTAATCTAATAAGCTTCTATGAAGAAGTAAGTTCTGGACTGGACCAAGGAAATGCAGTGGATGTGGTGTATATGGATTTTTCAAAAGCTTTTGATACGGTGCCACACAAAAGGTTGATACATAAAATGAGGGCAATGGGGATAGGGGAAAATATGTGTAAGTGGGTTAAGAACTGGCTTAGTGATAGGAAACAAAGGGTGGTTATTAATGGAACACACTCAGAATGGGTCACAGTTAACAGTGGGGTACCACAGGGGTCAGTGTTGGGCCCGCTTCTATTTAATATATTTATTAATGACCTTGTAGGGGGCATTCAGAGTGGAATCTCAATATTTGCAGATGACACTAAACTCTGCAGGGTAATCAATACAGAGGAGGACAATTTTATATTACAGGAGGATTTATGTAAACTAGGAGCTTGGGCTGCAAAATGGCAAATGCACTTTAATGGGGATAAATGTAAAGTCATGCACTTGGGCAGAGGAAACAAAAGGTATAATTATGTGCTTAATTGTAAAACACTGGGCAAAACTGTGACTGAAAAAGACCTGGGTGTATGGATAGATGATAAACTCACATTTAGTGGCCAGTGTCAGGCAGCTGCTGCAAAGGCAAATAAAATAATGGGATGCATTAAAAGAGGCATAGATGCTCATGAGGAGAACATAATTTTACCTCTATACAAGTCACTAGTGCGACCACACTTAGAATACTGTGTACAATTCTGGTCTCCGGTGTATAAGAAAGACATAGCTGAACTAGAGCGGGTCCAGAGAAGAGCAACAAAAGTCATTAGAGGACTAAGGGGTCTGCAATACCAAGACAGGTTATTAAACTTGGGGTTATTTAGCTTGGAAAAACGAAGGCTTAGGGGTGATCTTATAATAATGTATAAATATATGAGGGGGCAGTACAGAGACCTTTCTAATGATCTCTTTACTCTTAGGCCTGAGACGGGGACAAGGGGGCATCCTCTACGTCTGGAGGAAAGAAGGTTTAATCATAATCACAGACGCGGATTCTTTACTGTAAGAGCAGTGAGACTATGGAACTCTCTGCCACATGCTGTTGTAATGAGTGACTCACTACTAACATTTAAGAAGGGACTGGATGCCTTTCTTGAAAACTATAATATTACCAGTTATATATACTAGATTCTTTGATAGGGCGTTGATCCAGGGAATTAGTCTGATTGCCGTATGTGGAGTCAGGAAGGAATTTTTTCCCCCAATGTGGAGCTTAGTGTTGCCACATGGTTTTTTTTTGCCTTCCTCTGGATCAACATGTTAGGCTATGAGTTGAACTAGATGGACTTAAAGTCTTCCTTCAACCTTAAAAACTATGTTACTATGTTACTATGTATATAGAGTCATTCCACACAGAGGGATCTATTTCAAGTGATTATGTCTGTTAATGTTGATGATTATGGCTTACAGCCAATGAAAACCCAAAGGTCACTATCTCAGAATATTAAAGTCGGGAGGATGAAGGGTCTGAGAGATAAAATAGGACCTACATAGGTATCGGAGGCTTCACCTTGTGTGGTTGTGAGAGTCACAACCACTATAAAAGAATATCACAGCTGCTGCAGTCCCTAGCATGGTGCATATAGAGTAAGAAAGATGAAGGGTTAAAAACTGCACTGCCGTATTCCACAAGACATCAAAGGGTGAATATAATATTGATTTATTAGTAAATGCGTTTCAGGGCTCCCTGGCCCATTTCTCAGGACAAATCAATATAATATTGCCATGTTTCAGGGCATTTCTGGGAACCCTGAAATGCGTCACCCTTTGATATCTCATGGAATACAGCAGCGCGGTTTTTAACCCTTCATCCTCCCTACTTTAAGTTTCTGAGGTAACGACCTTTGGATTTTCATTGGCTGTAAGCCATAATCATTAACATTTACAGAAATAAACATGTGAAATTGATCACTCTTTTTATTATGACTCTATATAATATATGCATTTAGCTTTTTGTATTGATTACTGAACATAAATAACTTTTTGATGATATTCTAATTCATTGAGATGCACCTGTATCTCTCAAAGTTGGCTTATAACATACAAGTTATGATATGAATCCTGCAAGATCCACCAGTGATTTCTAATAATGGTATCTATTTTATTATTAATACAGCTATAATCTCATACAACCGTGATCCGATCCACTACTTTATTATTATCCACATTGCTGTTACCTGCGGATTCCCTCGCCTCTTTCATCACATATTCAGGGTAACCTCTTGTCTGTAACATTTTGTTGCATCTCATTAAGTCTAGTTTCATATCTGGATGGATCAGACACAATCCTTTTCATCCGTGTGAACTGGAATTGCCTTTTTAACAGAAAACTGGTGACCCCTCGAAAAATAAAGAACACTATTCAATCGGTTGGATTTCTATAGATGTTGGTGGTCACAATGCCATCAGAAACCTTCTTCACCATCGTATCTAAAAAATTAGTTTCCTGTAAATCACTAAAAACTGAATTTTAATTCATCCCATATGTTATTAGTCAAGGTGGGAGATGATGAGGGCATGCACAAGAATTTTAGTTGATTGAGGGCGGAGGAAAGGACGGATTCTGGAAATATTCTTGAGCTGGAGGCGACAGGAGGTGGTGAGAGTTTGGATGTGTGGTTTAAAAGACAAGGCAGAGTCAAGAGTTACTCCAAGGCAGCGAATTTGAGGTGTGAGAGAGAGCATGATGCCATTTACTATAATAGATAGATCAGGTGGTGAAGATGAAAGATGGGATGGAGGAAAGATGATGAGTTCGGTTTTGTCTACGTTGAGTTTTAGGTAGCGAGAGGAGAAGGAGGAGGATATGGCTGACAGGCATTCCGGGATTCTGGACAGCAGAGAGTTGACATCTGGGCCAGAGAGGTAGATCTGTGTGTCGTCAGCATATAGGTGGTACTGGAAACCATGGGACTGTATGAGTTGACCTAGTCCGAGGGTATAGATGGAGAAAAGTAGGGGCCCCAGGACAGAGCCTTGTGGGACTCCAACAGAGAGAGGGCGGGATGAGGAGGAAGGGTGGGAGTGGGAAATGCTAAATGTGCGGTTGGCAAGATCTTTGATGCCAAGGGAAGAAGGAGTCTGAAGTAGGAGTGAGTGGTCAACTGTGTCAAAGGCAGAGGACAGGTAGAGAAGGATGGACAATTGTCTGTTAGCTTTGGCTGTGAGCAAGTCATTGGTAATTTTGGTTAGGGCAGTTTCGGTGGAGTGGTGGGGACGGAAACCAGAGAGAGTTTGATGAGAGGTGGGAGCAGGGCCGCACTGTCCATTGGACAATATGAGCCTTCGGCTCAGGCAGCAAGAAGGCAGGGGTAGCTGCGGAGCTGAAGGCACCCTCCCTCCCCCGCTCCTCAGATGTCCGCCACCAATAGCACCCCCCATCTCAGGTGGAGGGGAGGTTGATTCACCCCTGGGTGGAAGGAAAGTTAAGCATGGACGTGTTGCTCAAGTCATTCACCCGGATTGACCTCCTTTTAACTGACATACATACATTACATTACATTAAATCTATTATAATCCACCCTAGATCGTGGTCGGACCACTCACTGCTCACCTTTGAAGTTTCCTGTGGTCCCATGCACGCTGATGAAAAAATATGGAGCTAACTCCCACCTGTTCCACCACCCACAATATACAGAAATAATCCAAAATCTCATTAATCTCTATTTTCAAGAGAACGACCTAGAAAACATCAAAATCTTAACCCTTTGGACCGCTCATGAAGCAGTAATAAGAGGTCATCTAATTCAACTTATCTCTAGACTAAAACGCGATAACATGAAAAACAACGAATGTATTATAAAAAAAAATTAAGAACCTATAGATACAACTTGAAAAATTCCCAAATGAAAAAATCCACACAGAAATTCTGCAACTGAGAATCCAATTAAAAAGCCTATTAGCATCTGAATATGACAAATACATTCGCAACATAAAAAGCAACTTCCACAACTGCATGGACAAGCCCTCTAAACTTAATGCCAATAAAATAAAAATTCAAAGATGCAAAGCTAGAATCCTCCAAATTAAAGATAATAAAAACTTATTACACAAAACCCATAGGATATTTTGAATATATTTGCCGGCTTTTATAGAAAACTCTTATCATTTAAAGGATGACCCAGTGGTACCTATTCCCTCAAAATCGGACATAGACAAATTTCTTGACTCCATTGTACTCCCTTCTCTTTCTAAAGAAGACTTGAACTTCCTCAATTCCCCTTTCACTGAAACAGAAATCCTAGCCACAAGCAACTCTTTAGCCAAATGCAAATCTCCTGGCCCTGAAGGCCTACAAAACGAATACTGCATGAACTTCAAAAATTCCCTTGCCCCATTCCTTACAAAACTCATCAACTCTTCTACCATATCCCAAGACGCCTTCCCAGCAGAAATGCAGGAGGCAATTATTACGGTGATCTCCAAAAATAAAAGGAGACACCGAAAACGTCAGCAACTATCGCCCTACCTCACTCCTAAACTCTGGCCTAAAAATCATCGCTAAAACTATTACTTCAAGTCTACAAAAAATCTCTCTGACTTCTCCACAAAGATCAAGTGGGATTTGTTCCGAGTAGAGGAACCTCTGATGCCACCAGACGTGCCATTAATCTGCTATCCTGCGTAGAAAAAACTAAACCTCCCACCCTGATGGTCGCTGTTGACGCTGAAAAAGCGTTCGACAGAGTCCATTGGGGCTTCCTCTTTCAAACCTTAAAAAAATTTGGTTTTGAGGGTAATATCTTAAACTCCATCGAATCTCTATACTCTACTCCCTCATGAAAAATCCTGACCAGCAATGTTCTCTCAGATAAATTTGTACTTACGAATGGCACGAGGCAAGGCTGTCCCCTTTCTCCCACCCTCTTTGACTTCTACATAGAAACTCTAGCCGAGAAAATTTGATCTAATCCCCTAATTAGTGGTATCCCAATACACCAAACACACTACAAAATATCCCTGTTCGCAGATGACATCCTTGTAACACTTTCTAACCCACTTAAATCAGTTAGTAATTTATTAGACGCAATTCAATTCTTCTCTAATATTTCATATAACAAAATTAATTTAACTAAAAGCCAAGTTTTCTATTTAAACCTTAATCCACAAACTCTAGATACTCTTAAATCAGAGTTTAAACTGGCTTGGGAAAATAACTTCATCAACTATCTAGGAATTTAACTCACTAAACCCCGAACACCAATTGTAGACACCAATTTAAATGTAATTTTCAAAACCATACAGACCGACATCCTGCATCTGGAAAAGACAGAAATTTCCTGGCTTGGCAGAATCAGTGCTTACAAGATGAGTCTGCTACCAAAACTTTTACATATCTTTAGATCTATCCCTTTAAAGCGAACCTGTCACCCCCCCCTGGACATCAAAAGCTAAAATAGCCACCTTCTGCAGCACTAAGGCTGCATTCAGGGAAGGTGGCTATAGGCTTTTGATGCCCTATATTCACTCAGATATGAACTTATATAACTGCTTACACTTAAGACGACCTAAGACCGCGAGGCGGGGTTTCGCGCTCCTCTGACCCGCCCCGCAGCCCGACGACTTCCTGGACACCCGGCGCACAGCGCATGCGCGGCGCCATAGAGGAGAACGGAGGCGCGCGTTCATGTTAGACTGTGAGGGGAGGCAGCAGCAGGCGACCAGGCTGATTGACAAGAGGGGGCGGGTCGGAGGAGCGCGAAACCCCGCCTCCCGGTCTTAGGTCGTCTTAAGTGTAAGCAGTTATATAAGTTCATATTTGAGTGAATATAGGGCATCAAAAGCCTATAGCCACCTTCCCTGAATGCAGCCTTAGTGCTGCAGAATGTGGCTATTTTAGCTTTTGATGTCCATGGGGGGTGACAGGTTCGCTTTAAAAATCCCAAAGAAGTGGTTAGAAAAACTACAATCACCGTTAATCACATTCATTTGGGCAAAAAATAAACCTAGGGTGGTGAGGTCAGTCCTAGAAAAAAAATAAAAAACACGCCGGACTCGCCTTGCCCAACTTGACTGCCTACTACCACGCTACTTTAATCAAATTAAGCCAGAATTGGTGGGCAGGAAAGGATGGGCCGAATTGGTTAGCTCTGGAGGAACCTATGAAACTCCAGGGTGATCAGGGCGATCTTGGCCCCTCTACTCTTTCTTACCTATGTGACAAAACTAAGAAACTCCTGGAAGAAATCGCTGTCAAATCCGCAATTCTCTCTTGGAGAACATTGCTGAAACTCTCTCACAAGTCTCACCCTACGGTTTACCCAACATGGATCGATATAGATATCTTTGAACTCATATCGTCAAGAATTTAACTAGACTCTAGGAAGAAACTGGGCATCAAATCCATTGCAGACTTAATGGATGAAAATAAAAAAAACTCATACCCTTACAACTTCTTATAGAAAAATTTAAACTCAACATTCTAGAAGAGAAAACATGGAAGAAGATTCAAAATCTCATTAATTCCCATAAACTAAACTTCTTTCTCCCCCAAAACCTGGCTCAGATGTTAAGATATCCACAAACCCTCCTTTTCTGGAAAACTGGACATATATATCAAAACTTACATTAATCAAGACTCTCATTTTCCTTATTCTTCGAATATAAAAGCATGGGAAAAAGAACTTAATGTAGAAATAACAATGGATCTTTTGCACACAATCTTTGAATCTATTACTCTAACATCCCCTGTTCCTCCCTTGCAGAAACCCATTATACGATTTATACACGATGGTATTATACCCAACTCAAACTTCATAAAAGTCAACTCTCCCCTCTGCTGGAGGAATTGTAATGCCACAGGTAGTATGACGCACATCTTTTGGAGTTGTGGAACTCTTAAACACTTCTGGGACGGAGTTGAAACCTTAATCAACAACATCGCTGGTTTGAACCTACACCAATCTCCTGAATTGGTACTCCTCCTTGTAGGTCTAGAATCCATCCCTCATACACATAGACCTATCATTATGCAAATTTTACTCACAGCAAAAAGTAACATTGCTGCCCTTTGGAGAGACCCTATTCCCCCAACTGTAGAAAGTACTATAGAGAAAATAGCATGTCACAATACTTACCAATACACATTCTCTCTTAGAAACAACCTCTTAAAAAAATATTCTAAAAAATGGAAAGATTGTAACAAAATTATGTCTCCAACACATCCACCATAAAGACCATGTAACGTTGTGAGAGATTAGATCATCCTGCTCATTTCAACACAACCTAACCTAATTTACCTTTATTGTCTTAAGTAACATTATACCCACAACAACTCATAGTGGCATCCTCATATCCCTCCCAAGTACTTCCATACATGTAAATAGTTATGTTACTATATAGCAATTGGCTATATACAAATTGACCAAGTTACTGGTGTATTTAATGCATATATATAGGTCAATAATTGAGCAGTTAAAGCTCTGAATAGTCCCATATGTTCCTGATTAACCCTCGGTCTCTGACCATTCAGATTATACATCTATCTTCATACTGTACTATTTAGATTATACAGCTACTTTTCTATTGTACTTATATGTACTCACTGTACTCATTGTACTTCTATATTGCACTTCACTGACCTCTGTATCATTTATGTGAATCATACTGTTTGTTATACCTTTCTATACTTGAAAAACAATAAAAAATACTTGAATATTAAGAGAGCAACCGAGCTTACTACAGAGATAAGGGTACAACCGAGCTCACTACAGAGATATGGGACCAGAACCGAGCTTACTACAGAGATAAGGGTACAACCGAGCTCACTACAGAGATATGGGACCAGAACCGAGCTCACTATATAAGAGCTGATATAGGAATCCGGCACGATCTGCAAGCCGGATTCCTATATCAACACATATGATCTTATACAACTCTTCTGGCTGGTTGCTGCGTTCGACAGGATCCAATTGTCTGGTTTATTAGTGGTTGTGTCACACACAACCCGACTAGGTGAATGCAACCAAACTTATAATTGACTGATTATATCGGATAAGACCCTATTGTGCACTTCCTTTCCATTTATTACAGAGATAAGAGAGCAACCGAGCTGTCTACAGAGATAAGGGAGCAGAATGGAGCTCACTACAGAGATACAGTTGTGGCCAAAAGTATTGACACCCCTGCAATTCTGTCAGATAATACTCAGTTTCTTCCTGAAAATGATTGCAATCACAAATTCTTTGGTATTATTATCTTCATTTAATTTGTCTTCAATGAAAAAACACAAAAGAGAATGAAGCAAAAAGCAAAACATTGATCATTTCACACAAAACTCCAAAAATGGGCCGGACAAAAGTATTGGCACCCTCAGCCTAATACTTGGTTGCACAACCTTTAGCCAAAATAACTGCGATCACCCGCTTCCGGTAACCATCAATGAGTTTCTTACAATGCTCTGCTGGAATTTTAGACCATTCTTCTTTGGCAAACTGCTCCAGGTCCCTGATATTTGAAGGGTGCCTTCTCCAAACTGCCATTGTTAGATCTCTCCACAGGTGTTCTATGGGATTCAGGTCTGGACTCATTGCTGGCCACCTTAGAAGTCTCCAGTGCTTTCTAGTGCTTTTTGAAGTGTGTTTTGGGTTATTGTCCTGCTGGAAGACACATGACCTCTGAGGGAGACCCAGCTTTCTCACACTGGGCCCTACATTATGCTGCACAATGTGTTGGTAGTCTTCAGACTTCATAATGCCATGCACACGGTCAAGCAGTCCAGTGCCAGAGGCAGCAAAGCAACCCCAAAACAGGGAACCTCCGCCATGTTTGACTGTAGGGACCGTGTTCTTTTCTTTGAATGCCTCTATTTTTCTCCTGTAAACTCTATATTGATGCCTTTGCCCAAAAAAAGCTCTACTTTTGTGTCATCTGACCAGAGAACATTCTTCCAAAACGTTGTAGGCTTCCTCAGGTACGTTTTGGCAAACTCCAGCCTGGCTTTTTTATGTCTCGGGGTAAGAAGTGGGGTCTTCCTGGGTCTCCTACCATACAGTCCCTTTTCATTCAGACGCCGACGGATAGTACGGGTTGACACTGTTGTACCCTCGGACTGCAGGGCAGCTTGAACTTGTTTGGATGTTAGTCGAGGTTCTTTATCCATCATCCGCACAATCTTGCGTTGAAATCTCTCGTCAATTATTCTTTTCCGTCCACATCTAGGGAGGTTAGCCACAGTGCCATGGGCTTTACACTTCTTGATGACACTGCGCACGGTAGACACAGGAACATTCAGGTCTTTGGAGATAGCAATAATTTTCAGGAAGAAACTGAGTATCATCTGACAGAATTGCAGGGGTGTCAATACTTTTGGCCAACACTGTATGTTCTACATTGAAGGAGTTCATTTCGTCACACACCCCCTTTTTTATGTTTGGTGTGGAATTATATCCAGTTTGGCTTTAGGACAATTCTTTTTGTGTTTTTTTTCATTGAAGACAAATTAAATGAAGATAATAATACCAAAGAATTTGTGATTGCAATCATTATCAGGAAGAAACTGAGTATTATCTGACAGAATTGCAGGAGTGACAATACTTTTGGCCACAACTGTATAATAGAGTTGTTCCATTTTTTTAATGTACCGTATATACCGTGTATAAGCCGAGTTTTTCAGCACAAAACATGTGCTGAAAAGCCCCCCCCTCGGCTTATACACGAATCACTCAGTATGCTGTGGGGGGGGGGGGCTCTGACCGGGGTCTGGAGGAGGTAGGAGGGGGCCGCAGGAGGTCACGTAGGGCCGCCTCATTAGTGTAATGAATATGCACGGCATCCCCCCGTCCATCGGCGGCGGGGGGAGCGGTGCATATTGCACTACACTGCACTACACTGGCCCCCCTCCTTAGTATGTGTCCCGCAGGCTGCGGCACATATTAAAATAACAAACATTTCATACATCACCTATCCGGCGCCACTCCTCCGGTCCCGGCTTCTTCCTGCCTGTATACCACTGCTGGGGCCCTGTATACCACTGCTGGGGCCCTGTATATTACTGCTGGGGCCCTATATACCACTGCTGAGGGGGCCTGTATACCATTGGGGCCTGTATACCACTGCTGTATACCACTGGGGCTGCTGTATATACTGCTGGGGCCTGCATTTACCACTGGGGTGGCTGCTGTAATACTGCTGGGGCCTGTATATACCACTGGGGAGGCTGCTGTATACCACTGAGGCTGCTGTATATACTGCTGGGGCCTGTATATACCACTGGGGAGGCTGCTGTAATACTGCTGGGGCCTGTATATACCACTGGGGAGGCTGCTGTATACCACTGGGGCTGCTGTATATACTGCTGAGGCCTGTATATACCACTGGGGAGGCTGGTGTATACTACCACTGGGGAGGCTGGTGTATACTACCACTGGGGAGGCTGGTGTATACTACCACTGGGGAGGCTGGTGTACACTACCACTGGGAAGGCTGCTGTAGACTACCACTGGGGAGGCTGCTGTATACTACCACTGGGGAGGCTGTATACCTGTGCAGGGGTTCACCCTCGGCTTATACACGAGTCAATAGGTTTTCCCAAGTTTTGGGGGCAAAAGTAGGGAGGTCGGCTTATACACGGGTCGGCTTATACACAATTATATACGGTACTTTAAAAAACACTGGTCCTTCTGCCACCTCCAATTTTTTGGGTCACATTTTGCTTGGCCTTTGAAAAAAAAGTCCAAAATATTAACAGCGTTCTAGTGGGCTATTTAAATACTGGTAAATAGAGTAGTTCCATTTGTTGGTGTCCTTTAATGGGTGTTGCACAACTTTTAGTTGTTTTTTTAATTTTAGACTTGCCTGGTTTTGCAGACTTTGCTGCAGAACTCGCAGAAAAATCTGTCTTGTAGCAGATTTGGCTGTGTGTTCATGATCCGGAGGCACTGCGTGTTGGACACAATGCCTCCAGACCTGAAGGAAGGCGAAGGAACCTGCCAGTGAGCGCATGGAGACCGCAACCGCCCTGTACACACCATCTGCAGTGGGTGCAGGGCGGCTTCTTCCTGCGTGCACCTGATGGTTATGTCTTCCTACTCTGCACTTTGAAACGCACATGCTGCAGAGATGCAGAAGTCCGGAATCTCGCACCGCAGGTGAAATAACGCTGCAGTCAGGAGAAGCATAGTGAGCACCCCACTGCATCCAAAACGCTGCAATTCCTGACTGTGAGCACACAGCCTCATTAATATCCATGACAGACCAATTTTTATGGAAAAATTGGCACCAGTGTATGGATGACAATTGTTCTAAATCTCATCCACATGCCCCTTTCTTTTTCACATCAGATTTTTGCAAAACCTGAAGAGTCTTTCAGGAATTTTTTATTAAGCAATTTTGGGGGCAAGCTTTGAAGCTGACCTGCTAAAACTCCACATTCACATTCTTTAATGTGTTCTATGTATACATGCTAATGTGCAGCTAAGAAAAGATTTAGGGACAGGCCTAAGCGCAAGCTGTCGGGAGTATCATTAAAGTAGGGTGCCGGCCCCCACTGGTAGGCGGGGCTAAAGAACCATGGTCATTCAATCTATTTTAATGACGTAATGTGTAGTGGATGCCTAAGGTGTGCTGCTTTCCTATGAACCAAAATAGCCCCTGGCACACTAGTAAAACAGTGCACTGTTTCTGCCTTGCAGGGACAGACAAGGGCTAGTATATGGCAATCCACTGCCGAGTGGGGGCGCCGTATCGTGTGTTAGGGTGCCGTCCTCCGCTGATAGGTAGCGGATAGGTCCCCCCTCCCTCTACTATACCCTACAGCTTTTAATTTTTTCTAGTGAGTTTACAAATTAAATAAATTTTAGGGGTACCGTCACACCTAGCGACGGCCCCGGAGATGTCGGCGGCGACGGGCGGGAGCGAGGACGTTTTTGGCGCCCCGCCAGCGTTGCCGCCCCCATTTACACGGGGAGACATCTCTGGCAATGGGCCGGCGAGCTGAGAGGCGGCATCGCCACCGGGGTGTCTCAAAACCCCAGCGGCGATGCAGTACAATGGGAGCCTATGGCTCCCATCGCCTGTCGGCTCGCCGGCGGCCGTTTACATGGGGCGATGTGGACAGAGCACTGCTGTGAAACCAGGCGACCAGTAAAAGGCATCACCATCGCCCCTTTACATTAGGCGACGCAGGGGCGATGTCGCCGCTGACAGGCCACGCCCCTACGTCGCCTATGTAATCGGCGGCGATGTCACCACGTGCGACGTGGCCTTAAGGGTTTCGATTCTTTCACTGTGCCAAGATGTGCAGAGCTGTAGAACGCTGTCCACTGAGACGGGAGCAACAGGGGAATGGGAGAGGTGAGTATTTATTAATTTATTTTATTTTTTTATGTCAGTGAATACACTGGTGTCCATAATACTATATGGAGGACTATGGGGGTGCATTATACTATATAAAGGACTACGGGCAGTGCATTATACTATATGGAGGTTTAAGGAGCCACAGCATGTGGGGAAGTCGTGTCGTTCTCTAGACACGATCAAGGGTTATGAATAGGTTGCCATGATATCACGGGGTCAGCTGATGACCCTGGACGCTGTCATGACTCACCTCGTATAAGCGATGCTGCAGCAACATCACTCACAAGAGATGCTCATTTCTCCTGCTCAGGAGCATCATGGCTGTGAACAGGAGAAGCCATCGGACTGTTCAGTGATGAGGCGCCCCAAGGGGCCAAGTAAGATAAAGTAAAATTGTAAAAAAAAAAAAAAAAAGTCTTAAATAATATGAAAAAAATAAGAAAAACTAAAAGTTCAAATCACCCCATTTGCCCCATTGAAAATAAAACTATTAAAAAACAAAACACATATTTGGCATCGCTGCAGTCAGAAATGCCCGATCTATCAAAATATAAAATTAACTAATCAGATCTGTAAACTGCGGAATGGAAAAAGGTCCAAACGCCCAAATTATGTTTTTTTTTTAGTCGCTGCAACACTGCAATAAAATGCAATAACGGGCGATCAAAACAGCACATCCACCCAAAAATTGTATCATTAGAAACGTCAGCTCAAGACGCAAAAAATAATCCATCACACAGCGCCAGATCCCGAAATATGAGAACGCTGCGGGGTGCGGAAAATGTTGCAAAAGTACAACTCTTTTTTTTATTTTTTTCTCTATTTTTTTTTCACCACTTAGATACCAGTAAAGGTATACATGTTTGGTATCTCCAAACTCATACCAATCCAAGGCATCATACCGACATGTCAGTGTTACCATATAGTGAACATGGTGAATAAAAAACACAAAAAAACAATTGTGTAATTGCTCTTTTTTTTGCAATTTCACCGCACTTGGATTTCTCTCTACTTTTCTGAGCACTATATGATAAAATAAATCGCGAAAAACAAGCCCTCATACGTCAATATTGATAGAAAAGTGAAAATGTTATGGCTCTTGGAAGAAGGGGAGGGAAAAATGAAAGCTGGAAAATGTAAAATTGCCTGGGCGTGAAGGGGTTACCATAATTTTGTAACCATGTGAGGGGGAATCAGTATATATAATTCAGAGCTTGTCAACCTGTAAATTTATCAGTGGTCTGACTCCAGACAGGCAAATAAACAAGCACTGCAGATAACATTTAGGTCATTCCCCTTTGCCACCACTAGGTAGCAGCACATGTTAATATTTGCTACTTTTTCTTTTCACTGTATTTGTTCCTCAAAATAATTATGCAAAACCTTCGTCATTAATGCACTTTACTGAAATTTTTTTTTGCAGTTTTTTTTTCTTTTACAAATGGTTTTTAGTGTCACATATATAATAATGTAAAGACGCAGAAAAAAAATGGAAGATAAAAGGCACCATAGGAATGACATGATTCAGAAAAACAAAAAAAAAACACTCCACTAAAAATCGCAGATAAATGATAACACTAAAAATGTAAAATCTCTGGCAGAGCGAATGTGAAGGCAGCCAGAGGCCTATTTCTATTGTGCAAGTCAACAGAGGCTGAAGTACGTTAACCCCTTCTGTACCAGACACATTTTTATGTATTCACTTTTGTTTTTTTCCTTTGCTTCTTCATAGAAAGGCACCCTGCAGGACCTTGGTCCAATGGTCTTGTCATTTTTCAGCATCCATGACTCCAATATTGGCTGACGTTGTGTGTGCATCATTCTCAATGACTCAATGATAAAGTTGCACCAGACCTATAGATTAGAGGATGTTCCAAGGTTTCTGGCCAATAGGAGGTGGTTTGCAGGACTTCCATCTAATGACCATGGACATCTCACATGGCTGAAAAAGGGACCTGTGAATTGATTTGCTAATGTCTACTACCTACCCATGCCTCCCCAAGTATCCCAAATCCAGCAGAACAGTCCTGGATTTAGAGACCTATCCCAGAAGGTTGGCAGCATGTGTTACTCTCTATTGTTAAGATGAAGATACAGCTGAATATATTGGTAGAGTGGGAAGCACTTAAGACTCAGAGCAGGAGGCACAATAACATCACTAAAAAGTGCCTGCTATGCATAGCTGTCATGGTTTGACTTTGGGTTAGATCCGGTGACTTCTGCTTGTGTGATTGGTTTACCGCTCTGTTGGACCACAACCTGTGTTGTCTCTGCTGATAGTTCTCTTGTCTTTCCTTTTATTTGCCTTGATTTCCTTCACTTCTTTGTTTTCTCAGACCTATCACATCTGGGAAGGAGCTATTTATTCTCACCATGCACTCTCTGTCTTTTCTGGCTATATTCCTAGATAGATGGATGTTTGGAGTCCCAGCTCTTCGGTAAGGACTATTTTGCTGCATATACTCTATTGCTTTACCCTGCAGTTTGTTTCTGTGTTTCGCTTCCCAGCATTCTTTCCATTCTATTTTGTTTGGGGTTTGAAGGTTTCCCACGTATACTGCTAGTCTTTTGGGCGATTTCCATTTTCCTCTCTGTGCCCTGTAATACTGTGTGAGATGTGCGCCAGCACAGCAATGCGGTATATATGTGTATATCTGGGTCCACATCAGTGTAACACTGTACCTGTTGTACATTAGTTTAGTCATCTGCAGTAATGTTGTTGTTGTTCTTTCATCAGAGGACACTGTTTGAAAGACAACAATAGAAATGTGTACAGATTGAAGCACACACAGCAGTTGAGAAAAGAAATCAGTGTTGATATACACTGATTGGTCCCACATTAAGAGTGATTCCCGGTAATGTCACTAACTTGATGTTTTAATGCGGCGATACCCAGCTTCAGGCAGAGAGAGAGCCAGTGACGTAACTTCAGGCCCAGGGGCCCCGATGCGGAGGCTCCAATGGGGCCCCCAATTATTGCAAATCTTTAATAGTGTTAGTCTTTTTCTATAGGCCAAAGGGACTTTTTGGGCCCCCCTAGGCTGCAGGGCCCAGGTGCGATCGCAACCCCTGCACCTATTGTAGTTATGCCCCTGGAGAGAGCTAATAGCTGATGGGATGTGGATCACAGGAAGGAGAGGAGTGGCCACCTTGAAGTTAGTCTGAAGTTACTGAAGATAGATAGATGATGTGCTGGAAAAAGATCCGATGACCTTCGTGCATTGAAGCCTCCCACCGGGAACAGAACAGCGATATAGTAGAGTTGATCATGCCCGTGAGCAGATCCTATCTAGAATGAAGAAGATTTCTGCCGGGAACGCTATGAAAGATGGAAAAGGTCGGGATGTGGCATGAGAGTTGTGGGACGTCACCGATGAGTCAAGTCATGGTCATCTTCGTCACCGTTCACCTACCGGAGGGGCCTTTCATCCATCCGTATTCATTGTCCGGACCAGAACTAGGTCAGTAAAAAACTGGATGAAAGTCACATTCAGTGATGAATCGCGAATCTGCATTAGGCAAGGTGATGATGCTGGAACTTTTGTTTGGTGCCATTGCAATGAGATTTATAAAGATGACTGCATGAAGAGAACATGCAAATTTCCGCAGTCATTGATGATATGGGGCTGCATGTCAGGTAAAGGCAGTGGGTAGATGGCTGTCATTACATCTTTAATAAATGCCCAAGTTTACATTGATATTTTGGACACTTTTCTTATCCCACCAATTGAAAGGATGTTTGGGGATGATTAAATAATTTTTCAAGATGATAAAGCATCCTCCCATAGAGCAAAAGCAGTGGAAACATTCCTTGAAAGAAGACACATAAGGTCAATGTCATGGCCTGCAAATAGTGCAGATCTCAATCCAATTGAAAATCCTTGGTGGAAGTTGAAGAAAATGGTCCATGTCAAGGCTCCAACCTGTAAAGCTGATCTGGCAACAGCAATCAGAGAAAGTTGGAGCCAGATTGATGATGAGTACTGTTTGTCACTCATTAAGTCCATGCCTCAGAGACTGCAAGCTGTTATAAAAGCCAGAGGTGGTGCAAGAAAATACTAGTGATGTATTGGAGTGTTTTTTTGTGTGTTTGTTTTTCATGATTCCATAATTTTTGCCAGGGGTTGTATATGGGAGTACAACAAGGACCGGACGACACTTTTTCCTCTTTTCACCCTGTTCCCTGTCTATCAAAGCTGGGAGATATGGACCTACCCCTCATCTGGCCGGAGCGCATTAAACCTTCATATACGATTTCAAATAATTCAAAACCCCCAACCTCAAGTATCTGACTCACTTTTGCGCAACGATCATTTTAACCATTAAATCACCACCACTAGCTTGCATCAGATGAGTTGGACTTCTCCTGGTGGGCGGAATAAAATCCCACCTCCACCAGCCGTGACTTTTTCTTCTCGGACTTTTCTAACAATGGGTCTCATAAAAACGATCTGAAAACAATATATCCGCTATCTCACAAACTCTTCAGTGCATATAAATTAAAAACAGATTGCTGTGCTGGGTAAGTTTGCCAAAAGCATTAACCTCTTCCTGACCATAAAGCCCTTTGTATGTGTGGGAGGGCGAAAAGAATGAGTCCATTTTGGCAAGGAAAGGGTTATATACTGGAAACAGGCCTCTCTCTCGGGACGATTAGACAGCGCAACGGTAATATAGATCCGAGCCAAGAAAGAGGAACTTTACTAAAGAACGGTCCGGAGGAGGTGGAATATTTTCCTCCATGTTGGTGGACTGAAGAATTTGCGTTATCTCAAGACCGAGGTGTATGAAGAATGTTTGACATCTTGGAATGTTGAATTAAATTACTGTGAATCAAGTAAAACCCGATATTGAAAAAAATAAAAAAAAATTCTCCTCTGATAACATTGTGTGCAATGAAGAAGCTGAAAGTTTATTTTTGGGGTTCCCTCGGGGATCCACTCCCATGGGTAGAGTATATACTATTGCAAAATGTTCTGTTCTTTTTTTGCACATGACAACACACATTAGGCTGGTTTCACACTACCATTTGATGGTATCCGTGTGAATCCAGCTTGAACTGGATGCACCCACATCCATATTCGGCCCCATAGACTTTCAATGCGGCCGGAGGAACTTGCGAGTGCATCCAGGTCTCTACGGTTCCCCTGATCCGGGTGTCCCCAGTTTTTTCACTGAGGGTCATTCTACTGTAACTTACGTTACATTCACAAGCCAAAAACTGAGTTAATAATGGCTAAAGACTATTCTTTGAAGGTAGGCACAAAAATGAGTGAATGTATATTGTACATTAAACTATTCTCAATAGATTTCAACACAGTTAGATTTTTCAACAATACAAATTAAATACAAAATACAGTGTTATTACTTGGTAACTTACGTTACACAAAAAGGAAAGGCAATTGTCCATTTCATGAGACCGCCAAATTTTCTGTTCTGGTAAACAGGGGAGAAGCACTATTTTTATTGTATTAAAACACCATAGTCCAAGCAACTTTAACAAATTTATTTTAACCTCTCAAGTTAACTGCAACAGTTTTTATTACAAGAAATGTAGGTAACTTACATTACAACACAGTATAGTAACTTATGTTACAAAACAAAGACTGTGTTGAACTTTGTCAGTGTTCATATTTAAGAAGGCAAAGTGACTTTATTTAGACAAAACATAGGTTGCATGTGAATTCATTGGTGTGAACTACATATGTAGACTAAAATTTAGTAGCCTATGGGGCCAGATGGAGCCGAATGGCAGCTCTCTGCCATCCGGTTTCATCACTCCAGGGCAATGCGGGAGAATACGGATTATTCTCTCCGGACACAAAAATGATGCTTGCATCATTTTTTTGTCCATGGAGAAAAATCTCCCCAATTTGCCGGATCCCGGATTCTCCCGGATCCAGGGCAGTCCGGCGCTCCCTAACATGGGAGGGTATGGGGCCGGATTGCCCGGACCGGATCACAACGCGGTGTGAAGCCAGCCTAACTTGCCGACTTCAGTCAAGGTCCCCTATAAAACCAGACCTGGGGACGGAGTTAGGCAGTACAGTATGGTGCAGTACTGAGAAAGACACCTGGTGAAAGATGCTGCGCTAGGCCCGTGCCAGATGGGAAGCCTAGCCAGTGTGAGGGACCCAAGAGTGAGGGTCGGAGGCGAGTTAGCAAGGGGGAGCGGAGCCGTGTCGGTTCGCCCCAGGAGAGCTAAGTCAACAGCCCGGACACCGAAGTTCGAGACTGCATGGGTCCAGTCAGCCAAGCAGTAAATACCGGAGGCCAGGGAGATTTCAAGTCTCCTGGCGCAGCCCTTGAGGCACAGCCACCCAGCAGAGCCCGGGACCGCAGTGGATACAGCAGTGCCCGCAGCAGGGCTGTCATCGCCTGCTATACAACTGAGGACACAGGAGAGGGTCAGGGCCTAGCTTCAGACAGCCCAGAAATAAAGCACACACAAAAAGCGTAAAAGGAATCAGATGTGGAGATCCTGAACTGCTCCCAGCCTACCCGGACTATACTCTGGATTTAACCTTGAACAGCAACATCAGTAAAAGTACGGAAACCACAACCCTGTGTGTGTGACTGTTATTGCGGCCCCTGATCCTACTCCTTCCATAGACTGTTCCATAACTCCCATCATCCACTACTACTGCCCCAGGGATCCCGCTCCACCTTTGGGGAGCGAAACCATCTTGCTGCTTTATCACCCCGGAGGTCTATTCTGCAGTACCGGTAACATTACCAGAGCGGAAGGTGGCGTCATGAAACACTTTTATATTCTTTTAATTGACTCAGCGACCACCAGGGCCACGGGACCGGGCACAGGTCCCGTGACATGCCCCGTGAACTATAACGCCCTGAACTGGGTACCCCACGGCCCTTGGGCTGGGTCAATAGTATTTAATTATTTCAAAAAGCTGATTGTTAGGGCACCATTACATGTCGCAACATTGCTTGCAATTTCACTTGCAATTTGCTGGTTGCAGTGAAATCATGGACACATTGTTCCATTTTGTTGCCGTGTACAAATGGAACATTGTGTCCAAGATTTCAGTGCAACCAGCAAATTGCAAGTGAAATTGCATGCAATGTTGCGACGTGTAACGGTACCCTAAGTATTGTCTAAAAATTGAAAGGCCAGTAACTTACTGTACATTGAAAAGCTGAAGTAACTTACATTACAAAGCTGATGGTAACTTACGTTACACAAAGTTTACTTCATAGGCCACGGTCACACGATCAGTATTTAGTCAGTATTTCACATCAGTATTTGTAAGCTAAAACCAGGAGTGGGTGAAAAATGCAGAAGTGGAGCACATGTTTCTATTATATGTTTCCTCTGACTGTTCCATTCCTGATTTTGGCTACAAATACTGATGTGAAATACTGACCAAATACTGATCGTGTGACCGTGGCCATACAGAAACTGAAACTTTTAGCAGCAACATGAAACTTAGTGAACAGTTAATACATTATGCAATGTAAGAACTCTGAAAGTTACAACCTAATTTATGCTTAGTTCTCAATCCTACAAAAACTTTTTATCTTTCTGGTAACTTATATTACTGAGAAAATTTCTACAATGGGTATGTGCAAAATTTCTGGTAAACAATAATCTTACAGAACCAAAGATATTATAGTATTTTTGTTTGCTAAAAGTACTTCTTTTATATATATACTGAACTTAAGTTATGCATGTTGCTAGTTAATAGTAATCCATTTACCAATAGAGCCTGTTACCGTAAGATTCCAGTAAGAACAGTAGGTGTTCACATGCAACCCTCTGCAATTTCGGAAATATATGAAATTTGAAAGAAACAGTGTTGCCACCTTATGCCATGTGTAATGAAGCACCAACTTACAAAAAATTAACTTTTCGGTATTTCTAAAATATTCGAAAATGTTGAAAATATTCCTTCTCAGCATGGGATGACCCCTGACACAATTTTTGTGCTCATTTCAAAACCGTGGACACCTGGATTCGGGGCACTACGGGTTAAATTAGAATGTGGCTCTATGGAACCTGGATCCGGCGGAATCTGGAACCCAATGGACCTGGACACCGGATCTGGGTTTTTGGACTGAGCATGCCCAGAACCCAGTAGTAAATGACACATCCACTACGAGGCAAGTCATTTACAACCGGATCCAGCTAAAGAGGTAATCAACAAGATGCAATGGGATGCTCATGCACCGGTATTATCACTGATCCTTGAGACTGATCAGTAATAATACGGGTGCGGGTGCATCCAGTTGCGGGGGAATCCAAGGGGATGCATGTCCCCCCTCCCCCCGGATTCCAAAAAAACAGCCTTAGATAGAAGTCATCTGGAATGGCCAACTTTGGCCGTGATGGTCATCGGCTGTTTTGGTGAATGAAACAAGCACTCCAGGAGATGGGGGGACTGGAGAATTTTTGTTCAAAAATTTTGGAACTTTTTAAATGGTCGCAAATGATGAATCATCTGGAAACATCCAGCAATAATAAACCCTTCCACAATGGCGAACATAAAAGAAAAAAATAAATCAATGAACCCATATGAAATAGACTAAAAAGAATTAGGTACACAACCAAAACATGAGAAAAAAAGGCAGAAATGCAATAATGAATCGGGCTCTAACGTTCTGTCTCACTTAATTAATCAATAGTTGTCATTTACCTTCTCTCTCCATAGATCATAAGAGAATAATATTTTCAGGCGTTCGGACGCCATATTGGATATCGCAATGAGTCAGGAGGTCACTGATGATTTAATTTTGTCTCTTACTTCCCTTTGTATTCTCTAAGGGTACCTTTACACGCCGCTACGGCGGCGAGAAATCAGACCGGCAGTATGTCGCCCCGGTACCATCGCCGTCAAATTGCCTCCCTATTGCGGCGTGTAATTGGGGATTTTGGCAGCGATAAAATAATTGTCACCTAGTTCTGATTTCACAGCACTGCTCCAAAATCAGAAGGAATCATGAAGGCGAGATTCCCTGTTTTTGGCGTGTGAACGGGCGATAGTGATGCAATCTGCGTCGCCTATTGATTTCCCGTAGGCGTGCCACAGCGTGCTGGACACCGCGCCCCGCCAGCGATGATTGGTGGTGGCTACTGTGTTTCCATTGGCTGTCACTTCACAGGGCGCCATATTTGAAGAGCTGTCCATTCACCACCACACAATGGCAATGGCGTCATGTATTAGCCAGCCTTCCAGCGCAGGCTGGCCAATCATGATGCTATTGCGTTGTCCAATGAGCGTGTTTGGGGCGCGGTGTAAAACAATTTGGCACGCCTATGTTCTCGTCGCGCTGACCAGGTACGTCCACATTCCTTTGGGGATTGCGGCGTGTGAAGCGGCGACGGGAGTCTACCGGATGTTTCCCGCTGTTGGTGTGGGAACTTCGGGGAAGACACGTCGCCTTAGGTTGAGGGCGAAATTGCGGCGTGTCAAAGCCGGGGTTGCGATTGCATGCAGGCCCTAGAGCCTAGGGGGTCCAAAGTCCCTTTGTCCTATAGAAAAACACTAATGCTATTAAAGATTTACAATAACTGGGGGCCCCGTTGGAGCTTTTGCATTGGGGCCCATGAGCTTCAAGGTACGCCTCTGGCTGCAGCATTATAAATACATCTGTAATTTGCAGAATAGATTTCGCCAGGGGCATAACTATAAAGGTACCTTTACACGCTGCAACCACGGCGATAAATTTTGACAGCGATATGTCGTCCTGGAATTATCGCCGTTGGATTGCCTCCAAATTGCGGCGTGTAATGTGGGAATTTGGCGGCGATAAACCAAATGTCGCCTGGTTCCGATTTCAGAGCAGTTCTATGAAATCAGGCAACCGGGGCGAGGCGACATATCGCCACCAAATTCCCACATTACATTAATTTGGAAGCAATCTGACAGGGATAATTCCAGGACGACTTATCGCTGTCAAAATTTATCGCCGTGGTTGCGGTGTGTAAAGGTACCCTAAGTGTTAACATGCTGGGATCATAGTATGAACACAGAACTGGCTCCAAGTTTGTGCAGGCCCTTTTTAATTATTTTTCACATTTTAACTAACCTCTCTGGCGGTCTTGAACCTGCCTTCACAATGCTGTAATATTGCAATGTATTGTAAAATTACCCCCCACTGATTGCCATGGTATCATCATCAGCTTCCCATTTTGAACCTGTTAACTTCTACTGTCATAACAGCAGTACTTAAGGGGTAAACCCACTGTAATCTGAGGTAGCACCTAAGGTTAAATTGCTCCAGCAGTTAGACTGGTGCAGTGGTTGCACCACACTGCCGACACTTGTGCTCTATGAAGTGGATTCCTGAGCCCCTCAATACATGCATTGCACACATAACTGAGAGGGTCAGCCGGCTGCCAGCACTAGCCTTGTAGGGAAAGCATTTCCCCTCTTTACACTCTACAGAAACATCTCTTATTAACGGCTTTAACGATCTATTAACAGCTAAATCCTGGATCTCCATGCTGACTTCGACACTGTGGATTACCAGCTCCTCCTCTCTATGCTCTGCTGTATCGGGCTCAGGGACACCGCTCTCTCTTAGATCTCCTTTTACCTAGTACCGCTCTTTCTCTTCATCTTTTGCCAGCTCCTCTTCCTCTCAATGTCCCTAGATATAGTTTACAGTAAACAAATTAACAATGACAGGATGGTACAGGGGGGAGGGGACCCTGTCCTTGTGGACTTACATTCTACAGGATAATGGGGAGGAGACAGAAGGCCGGGGTGCGGTTGCTCGGTGGTGGTGAGGCGGCAGCTCTGGTGGTGGTGAGGCAGCTTTGGTGGTGGAGAGGCGACAGCTCTGGTGGTGGTGAGGCAGCTTTGGTGGTGGAGAGGCAACAGCTCTGGTGGCAGTGGGGCGGCAGCTCTGGTGGTAGTGAGGCAGCTCTGGTGGTGGAGAGGCGACAGCTCTGGTGGCGGTGGGGCGGCAGCTCTGGTGGTAGTGAGGCGGCAGTCTTGGTGGTGGTGACGCGGCAGCTCTGATGGTGGAAAGGCAACAGCTCTGGTGATGGTGAGGCGGCACTGTGGTCATTGCAGGCTGTAAGTGTGGCGCCCTGCGTCCAGGAGGCCACAAAGGGAACTGCAGCCAGGCGGGTAGGACATAGTTGTACACCAACACCCTCACAGCCCACACAACCCACGTGACAGAAGAGGTTAACATCCAGCCCTGAGGTTAGAACTCTATGAGATCGAGGGGTGGTGGATTCAGAGGAGTGGGTTGGGCACACCAGAAGTCAGGTGACTGAAAGTATATAGGAAGGGGGAGGAGTGAAGGAGAGCAGTAGGCCGATGTGAGCTGAGCTGTAAAGACCCTGAGTAAAAAGCAGGCTGAACAGCAAAGACAGAAGGACAATCACACTCTCTGTGAGTGCAAGGCTAGGAGTGCAGAATCCGTACTGAGCCAGTGCGAGCCAGAGGGGAGAGAAAGCCCGTCCGACGCTGATGCCACCAGGAGTGTGACAGAACAGAGAAGGGACGGTGTAACCCGGGCCCTAGACAGCAGCTGAAGCTACTGACTGCAGGCAGAGAAGTCCCTCCTAGGATACTGAAAGGAACAAAAGGAGAGAGCCTGGTAGAGCCTCGTGCTGGAGGACTACTGGAGGCTGGGCTGAGTAGAGTGTCGGCTCTAGAGGGGACCGTAGTTCACCCGGCATCCCCAAACAACACGACGAGGGGTCTGAGTTCCAGATTGAGATCCCTACCCTTAAGGACAGGCAGCTCAGTGACGCACTTAGGACTCACAGGAGCCCGAGTCACCGCCATACTGTCCAGTGTCGCACAACACAGAGTAAAGAGAATGCAATAGCCCGGAAAGGACACTAAAGACTGTGTGAGGGGTCACAGAGAGAGAGGCCTGGCTGCAGGGAGCAAAGGGAACCCGGAGAGGGAGAATGTGCCCGTGTACTTGAACGGTGCTTGAATTGTAAAGAACTGCAAATGACTTGTAACTTGCTTGAAGGAAACAAAGAGTAAAGACACGGAAAACCCTGAATTGCCTCTCTTGTCTGCCTCTATCAGCACACGATTCTTTCCCTACAGCCTGTCAGCACCAACCGAGAGGAGAGATCCCTGCAGTGCCTGCAAGTAAGTGTGCTACAACTACACACAATAGACTTTAACCCTTACTGCCACGGGGGATACAGTTCTTCCCACTGGAACTATACCATCTCCGCTGCCACTCCATCACCCCCGGAGGTTCTGCAGCAGCGGCGGCCCCCATCACTGGCCGCACCAAGTGGGTGGCGTCACGAGTGACATTTCCCCTGTAAATATTCCCCCTTTTATTGCCGAGCCCGGGACACGGTCCGGACCAAGCCACCCGTGACTTCCCTGGCACCGTCCGGTCCGGCACCGAGCACCCCTGTCCCGTGGGGCCCGACAAACCTGGCGTCACGAACAGGATCTACCTGGTCCAAAAGAATTGGACCCCGTGCGCCTAAGATACGTGTTCTAGACTTTTCCCGCCAAAATCTGACCTTAATGGCGGCCAGGGAAGACTAACGCCATGTGCATAGGAGGCGTTCCCGCAACTCCCATCGTGGGCCGGCCCGGTCCATGGCGCGAAGAGAAGGTCCCGCCCTGGCTCTCCTTAACTCCGGGAGAGCCAGCCGTCACTCTGAAGGAAGAGCCGCCGCCCCTACACCCTCCTACCAAGAAGCTGGCGGGCATGAAGAAGGAAATCGTCATCAGGAGGGGGCGGAGCGAAGAACTGGAAGAGAAGCAGTCGCCATTCAGAGACACGAGGACGGAAGCGGAGGACGCAAAGATCAGCGCTGCACCCGGAAGACCACACGTGATCCCGGAGGGCCCACAGAACGACTTAGTGGAGGAACCCGGCCGAGGAGAGACCCTGTGTGACCGTGGGGAGATGGCAGAAGACGGAGAGCGTCCCCACGTCCAAGACACCCGGCGAGGTGTGCTGCGGCTGCTGCCCCAGCAGATGACCCGGATCCATGAGCAGCGTACCCGGATCCAGCTTAGCATTGATCATCGCCAGCAGACCTACCAGTCAGTCTCCATACAACCCGGCTGGGTTGGAGCAACACGTGACCGCAATAGATGTGAAGCCCCATGCCGTACAGCAACGCTGGTGGATCTGACCGTGCCCCGTACTGCACTGCAAGCTGCCAAGAAAGACACAGACCCTCTAGGAGCTCTACCGGAGGGACACCTGGCGTTACCGCAGCCCCTGATTCCGGCAGGTGACCAGAAAAATGCCCACAGGAAAATTGCCCACATGGAAAAATGCCCACATGGAAAATTGCCCACACGGAAAATTGCCCACACGGAAAATTGCCCACACGGAAAATTGCTAATTGCAGTATCACAAGGTTTCAGATCTCTGATATTTGAGGTGCAAGGTGAGGATGTTCACCTGATATGTGAAAAATGCCCACAGACATGAATGCCAACAGGAAAACAGGACTGGAGAATAATATAGAATTTTAGGTTATATGTTCTGCAAGACGAGCAATGGTATAAAGGTGTAAGTGAGATGCTTTGCAGGACTGCAGATGGTATAGAGGTACAGGTGAGATGCTCTGCAAGACAGGGGATGGTATAGAGGTGTAGGTGAGATGCTTTGCAAGATGAGGATGGTATAGAGGTGTAGGTAAGATGCTTTGCAGGACCGGATGGTATAGAGGTGTAGGTAAGATGCTCTGCAAGACGGGGATGGTATAGATGTGTAGGTGAGATGCTCTGCAAGACGGGGATGGTATAGAGGTGTAAGTGAGATGCTTTGCAGGACTGCGAATGGTATAGAGGTGCAGGTGAGATGCTCTGCAAGACAGGGAATGGTATAGAGGTGTAGGTGAGATGCTCTGTAAGATGAGGATGGTATAGAGGTGTAGGTGAGATGCTCTGTAAGATGAGGATGGTATAGAGGTGTAGGTGAGATGTTCTGCAAGAAGGGAATGGTATAGAGGTGTAGGTGAGATGCTTTGCAGGACTGCGGATGGTATAGAGGTGCAGGTGAGATGCTCTGCAAGACAGGGACTGGTATAGAGGTGCAGGTGAGATGCTCTGCAAGACAGGGACTGGTATAGAGGTGCAGGTGAGATGCTCTGTAAGACGGGGATGGTATAGAGGTGTAGGTGAGATGTTCTGCAAGAAGGGAATGGTATAGAGGTGTAGGTGAGATGCTTTGCAGGACTGCGGATGGTATAGAGGTGCAGGTGAGATGCTCTGCAAGACAGGGAATGGTATAGAGGTGTAGGTCAGATGCTCTGCAAGACGGGGATGGTATAGAGGTGTAGGTGAGATGCTTTGCAAGATGAGGATGGTATAGAGGTGTAGGTAAGATGCTTTGCAGGACCGGATGGTATAGAGGTGTAGGTGAGATGCTCTGCAAGACGGGGATGGTATAGAGGTGTAGGTGAGATGCTCTGCAAGACGAGGAATGGTATAGAGGTGTAAGTGAGATGCTTTGCAGGACTGTGGATGGTATAGAGGTGTAGGTGAGATGCTCTGTAAGACAGGGATGGTATAGAGGTGTAGGTTGAGATGATCTGCAAGATGGGGATGGTATAGAGGTGTAGGTGAGATGCTCTGCAGAACTGCGGGATAGTATAGACGTGTAGATGAGATGCTCTGCAAGATTGGGGATGGTATAGAGGTGTAGGTGAGATGCTCTGTAGAACTGGGGGATAGTATAGAGGTGTAGGTGAGATACTCTGCAAGATGGGGGATGGTAAAGAGGTGTAAGTGAGATGCTCTGCAGGGCAGGAGAATAACATAGAATTGTAGGTGAGATGCTTTACAGGGTAGGATATTAAAAAATTATAGGTGAGATGCTCTGCAGGGCAGGGGGATAGTATAGAGGTATAGGTGAGATGTCATGCAATACAAGGGAATAGTATAGAGGTGTAGGTGAGATGCTCTGCAGGGCAGGGGGATAGTATAGAGGTATAGGTCACATGGATGTCACACTGATGGTAGCTGATAAAAAAATGCATAATTGCATCACACTCGTACCACAGTCGCATGACCATACGGAAAGCACTCACGCGACTGTCAATCATCAAAATCCCTCTGATAATGCATACCTTAAGGCTGCGTTACACACAGCGATATCGCTAATGATTTCTCTGCAATGTCACAGGTTTTGTGACGTTGCAGCGACCTCGCTAGCGAAGTCGCTGCAAGTGACATGCCGCAGCAATCAACGATGAGCTCGCTGACTGCGGATTGGCCGGGACCATTTTCCCATCGTTGGTCTCCCGCTGTCCAACATCCATCGGCATGTGAGACAGGGGCAACGACCAGCGATCCCCATTCTGCGCCCGAGACGTTGAGCGATCCCAGTGAGCGTCAGAGGACGCAGCATCGGTATGTGGATCACCCAGTGTGACTGCAGACCAGCGATCACATAGCGATGTTCCAGCGATCCCGGCCAGGTCGGATTGCTGGTGGGATCGTTGAAACATCGCTATGTGTAATGGGGCCTTTAGTGTGCCTGTACAGTATAGGTGAGATGTTCTGTCAGGCAGAAGAATGGTATAGAGTATAGGTGAGATGCTCTGCAGCAAAGAAAAATGTCAGCGAAAATTGCCCACATAGAATTGCCCACTAAGATGATAATGTATTGGACCTGCAGTCCCATGTAACTCCACAGATAATCCAGTGATACTCCTGTGAGTACAGATAGCAGTGATGGCTCCTCTGAATCTGCTGCTGGTTCGGTTCTGCTGTTTTGGGCTGGTGGGAGGGAGGAGTAAGGCAGAATCACTGATGGTACCTTTACACGCCGCCACGGCAGGCTGGATACATCCCGCTACAGGCTACAAATGTAGCTTGTAGCGCCAATGTAGCCCGTCGTAGCGGCGTCTGAAGACGCGACGCTACAGCCGGCGACAGATACATCTGTTTATGGGCTCTGCTCGAAAACAGATGGCTATATCGCCGATGGTAGCGAGCTGTATCGGCGTGTAAAGAAGCAACGGAAGGCAACTCTGGACACCCGGGGCTGTAGCTGCAATGTAGCTAAGGCGTGACCTCGGCTCCATGTTACCGCGCCCCATGTGCGATCATTGGTGGAAGCTACTGCATGACGATTGGTAGTCGCTGCATAGGGAGGCATATTTAAGGAGCTGACGAGTCACACTACACAATCGCTCGAGCGTGCTGTATTACTCAGCCTCCTGCGATGCCTGCCCAATCAGGATGTTATTGCTTCGTCCTATCAGCGTACGGAAGTCTTGTAATCCACAATTGGAGGACGCCTATGTGCTGTCCCTGCTGCACCAGGTCCGCCCATAGTAGCTGGTTGTAGCGGTGTGTAAATGAGCAACAGCTGGCTACTTGAGACACCCGGCGATGTAGCTAGCTATAGATGTAGCGTGGCGTAGCGAACCTTGTGGCGGCGTGTAAAGAGGTGCGTTGACCGTTTGTAGCCGTTTGAGCGTGCTCGTGCACGTGAAGTAGCGGGATGTATCCAGCCTGCCGTGGTGGCGTGTAAAGGTACCATGAGAGATGACAGCAGACTGGATCTATCTATTGCAGATAATGACCGACTGCTACAAACCCCAGATCTTCAGCATTTCTGCACTAGGTCAACTGTAATTCACAAGATGATCACAGATCATGGGAATCCTCACCTGCACCTCAAATATCAGAGATCTGAAACTTTGTGATGCTGCAAATGGCAGTTTTCTGTGTGGGCAATTTTCCGTGTGGGCAATTTTCCGTGTGGGCAATTTTCCGTGTGGGCAATTTTCCGTGTGTGCAATTTTCCGTGTGGGCATTTTTCCTGTGGGCAATTTTCAGGGAACCATGTAAAGTCTGTGGCTTCTCACTATGGATTTCCATGTTGACTCGGGATACTTTCAGATAATGTTACACGGTACCTTTGATTTGCATGGCGGCGATCTGCGGCCTCCGGCTGCTATTGTACGAGGCACCGTGTGACCTCAGACCGTAGGTGAACACGTGTATATTAGATCAAATGCAGAGGATGTCCAACTACTCCAGAATATAGGACTAATTGTTTAAGTTGTGATCAGTACAGAAATGATGACTGGGAATAGCCAGAATCCATATGTATAGACAGGTGGGGAAGCAAAGATGGCAAATGCTAGACCGGACCTTCATTATGGTGCTGAGCTTTGTCACAAAGGACCAAAGAGGACCCATCAACTAGCCAAAAAATATGTAGGTTAGTTTGTTTAGTTAGTGTAATGCTGTTCTCCTGAATTCAGCGTCCTTTTTCTTTTCTTCACACCCCTCTCCATTCTTGATCCCCTACATTCTGCAGGTAAATAGTCAGAGAATGGGGTGACCACACCCACTTGGCTAACATAACTACATTTCTATACCAAAGTGGCCATATCTCAAGAGCCTGGATTCAGGAGAATGGCGCATTTTATGTATTTATGGCAAGTGACCCGTTCTCTTTAAATGCCCCCTACCAGTTTGTTTGTAAGACGTTCAGTCCTGATGATTGGGGGGGTCTGGCCTGAGTTTCCATCACCCAGTAGAAAGTGATTTGGACCAACTAGAACAGGTCCCATCATCCCTAAGATCACTCCACTCCTGGGCCCCATTGTAAAAGCTGTACCAGGATCCTCATGAAAAATGTTTTTTTTTTTTGCCCCAAGAGGCACCAGAACCGGAATATGACCGCTACCTCTGCACCACTTATTGGCTACACCCGTGGCTTTTTCTAGATTAGCCAGCGTGCAACTCTTAGGTGTGGAATCAGGCTCTCTGCCCCTTCATTCTGCTCTCAGATTAAATAGTAAAAAACTGCAAATATTTTATGATCTAAGTCTGGAGGTCACATTATTTCAACGTGTCGCACGTGGGGCCCCAGCAGTGCCGCTCTGCTGCATAGAAGCCCCATTTTATGCATTACTCCAATCTGTGACATTCCATCTGTTGATTGATTATAATTCCCAGATTATTCCGCATATGCTGAGCTGTAATTCTATACAATCAGTGAGCACTTTTACTTGGAGAGAACAGTAATTTTTTTTGAGAAACCAAGCAGTGACCCACAGCAGAGCACCGACATGTAACGGAGACCGAGAGAAATCTTACATAAAAATATAGCTCATCCTATAAGAACAGAGTATTTGTTTAAAAAAATACTTCTGTACAGCGAGAAACGAGAGGGATATTTGCAACAATAGGAAACTGGTTTGTGTAGACGAAACGTTTGACTTTCCTCAGGAATCTCCCCTGACTGGACCATGATTGATCTGTATTGTCTGCAACTTCTAATCCCTGTTAGTAAATGACACATTGTCCTCCTCACACCAGCTGTGTCCACCCTAAAGGTACCGTCACACGGGGAGATATCTCTGGCGATGTTGCGGCGATCTCATGAACGCGCACATCGCTTCAGCAGCGCTCGTGAGACGTCACACGTAGCAATATCGCCGGCAACCCAGGTCGAACCGGCGATTCAGGAATCGCCTGAAACAACCTTGAAGCGATGTTGGCTTTTCAGATCGCCGTGTCACACAGCACCACCTCACCGGCAATGTGGCATACAGAATGGATTGCCTGAACACAGACATCGCCTGTGCTATTGCTATACGGATCGCTCAACCTACATCGCCTGATTTCCCGACACTGTTGGGAAATCTCTGAACTCAGAAACAGAGATTTATCGCCATTCAGTTGCCTCGTTACACGCGGCGACACACAGGCGATGTCGCTTCAACATCGCCTGAACAGGCAGATCTCGGCGACATCGCCGGAGATATCTCCCCATGTGACGGTACCTTAAAGGAATCCTGTCACCCCCAAATCACCTCCTAAGGTATTAAAAGCTGTCCCTAGAGCATATTAACACTTACCCTACACTCCTTTTAGCTCCTAATAGCACATAGTCAAAGTGAATATAAACGTTATTATAGTACCTCATTACTGATGATAATGAGTGACTATGGTATTCATAGTCACTCAGCCAGAGCTGCCCCTCTTCATCATATCACACCTGAATAGGCGTGATCTTCATCATTGATTCAAATTCGCGCCTCCCCGCTCTCCCCATTCCGTCCGGGCTTCAGTGTGGTGGCTGTATGACGCGATTCGCGTCATTTCCGGCGCCGGGTGACGTATTTACACCCGCGCCGCTGTTAGCTTCAAGTCCCGCACTGCGCATGCGCAGTGCGCATTTTGAAGCTGACAGAGCGGCGCGGGTGTATACGTCACCCGGCGCCGGAAATGACGCGGATCGCGTCATACAGCCACCACACTGAAGCCCGGACGGAATGGGGAGAGCGGGGAGGCGCGAATTTGAATCTATGATGAAGATCACGCCTATTCAGGCGTGATATGATGAAGAGGGGCAGCTCTGGCTGAGTGACTATGAATACCATAGTCACTCATTATCATCAGTAATGAGGTACTATAATAACGTTTATATTCACTTTGACTATGTGCATTTAGGAGCTAAAAGGAGTGTTGGGTAAGTGTTAATATGCTCTAGGGACAGCTTTTAATACCTTAGGAGGTGATTTGGGGGTGACAGGATCCCTTTAACAAAGACCTGCAAATCCTTCGGAAAGTGCAAAAATCCTGGAGGTTCGGTCACCTTTTAGACTTTATACGCTTTATGATAAACTGATTCACGTTTTTACCAGTAATTTCTATGAAACAATCAAGAAAGAAAACATTATTTATTGGCCTTCAGCTCAATCTCGGGCCATGGAGAGTTTTTGGATGAGAGTTCTGTAGGAAGATTGATCTTGTGCAGCCTAGATAGGTTCATCAGGGTCTTCTACAAGCCTACATAGGTCCACCAGGATCTTCTCTAAACCTAGATAGGTCCACCAGTAGTCACTTCTCCAAGCCTAGATAGGTCCACCAGGGTCTTCTTCAAACCTAGATAGCTCTACCAGAGTCTACCGTTAGCTTTATACAATCCTTTATACAATCAAGCTATCAATTTGCTGGTCTTCGTCTTCGCTTTGTTCCTTCTATTCTTCTGACCATGATGTCCTTCTCCAGTGATTTCTCTCTTCGTATGATGTGTAGACTAGTCGTAGTTTGGTGATTCTTTCCTTCCAGTGACAGGTCTGGCTTGATTTGCTCCAGAATTGATGTTTGTTCTTCTTGCCATCCATGGAATTGATAACATGTTGGAATATGTTAAATGCAACAACTCCAATCCTGAATGTGTGTTATATTGCTTGGTTTGTGAATTGTCAGTAAAGTTAGTTTATAAAAAAAAAAAAAAAGAGCGGAACACTCCCAGAGGCTCACACACAGGAAATACCATGAGACTGTAACCAGTTTCCTGTGTCTGTGCATGTGAAGAGAAGCACAGCAGCTTGCTGATGCTGCAAAGGGACATTTAAGATGTATATTTCTGTTTCCTCAAAGACCTTCACATTTGTACCTGTTTGTTGCTAATTAAAGCGAAGTTCTTTTGTCAACACGCTTTGTGTATCTTGAATGATCCGCTGCCAACATAACATCCTTCTCCAGCTCCACATTTGGAAGGCATTGACTCTTCTTCTGTCTTGTTTCTGTATCATCCATGTTACTACAGTAATGACCAGACTATGTACGAGCCACGTCTTCAAGCGTAAAACCTTGCATCGTCCTCTACTGTCCTGTTATTTATTTCTGGAAGTGGTGGCCATATTGACAGTCAGTACGGCCATAATTACTATTTGCACAGTGGATTGTTGCAGAGATCTTGTGTTCTCAGTGGACATTGTATGGCGTCCATACGGTTACAGATCCATATTGGAATCTTTATAGTCTATTCACAAAGTCTAAACAATGGCTGGATCACTTTACTGTTGCTCTTTTGACCCAAGTTGTTTGGTACAAGCAAAATGGATGAGATTTTACCAAATGTCTGTCACATGTTGCTTTAAAAAAATCTTATAAAATCTGCACTGGTAGTCATTTTCCACCCAGATTCTGTAAATTCAGAAGGTCAGTGAATATTCTCCATGGATATTATTTGTCACTAAGTGGCAGGATTGCTTTCTAGAGTTCAGCTGGTGTCAGGACTTTCTGGGCTTTTTGCACCAGATGCCAGTAACAACCCGTCCAACCCACACAGGCAAAGAAATCTATGGTTTGATGTATTTGCCTGTGTGGATTGGATGGGTTGTTACTGACATCTGGTGAGAAATTCATGTGAATAGCACCTTTTAGAAATGTACTTACAAAATTTGTGACGTGTTAAATACTTATTTCATCCTGTGTTTAAACACTGAGATGTGAGTGACTGCTTAAGAAGTATGCGCAATCCAACATGTATGGTATACCTAGTAACAATACACACAGAACCCAACCAATGTAATATTCTTAACTGATCTAATCAGAAGGTCGTCCATGTATCTCCCACAGACGCATTCCTAAATCTTTTACGCCTATCTGTGCACCTTTGTCCCATCCACATTTTCCCCATCCTAACTCCTTGTCTCCAGGCTTTGCCTTTTTCCTCTCTAATCTAGAGTTTCCCCAGCTATTGTGATGATGATACACTGAGATGAGGGGCTTGGCTTTATCCACAGGGGTATACAGGGTTTTGGGCATTGAGAGGACTGGCCCGAAGAGGTAAGTGCAGAGAAAAGTCCATCATAAGTGGAGCAGTTCACAAGGTGTTGGGTCTCTGTATAAGAACCTGCAATTATTCCCTGACTCCAGCAAATGGGCAATCTATTCATTATATAAGAACATAGATTTATTCATTTATATAGCACTAATACAGTAATTCCACTGCGCTTTACTACATTCCCTATCATTGTGTCTTTGGAGTATGGGAGGAAACTGGAGAACCCGGAGGAGATGCACGCAATCGCATACAAATCCTTGCAGATGTTGTCCTTGGTGGGATTTGACCTCCGGATTCTAGTGCTGCAAGACTGCAGTGCTAACCATTGAGCCACCATATATTGCTAACCACTGAGCCACCGTACAGTGCTGACCCCTGAGCCACCATACAGTGCTGACCCCTGAGCCACCATACAGAGCTAACCACTGAGCCACCATACAGTGCTGACCACTGAGCCACCATACAGTGCTGACCACTGAGCCACCGTACAGTGCTGACCAGTGAGCCACCGAACAATGCTGACCAGTGAGCCACCATACAGTGCTGACCACTGAGCCACCATATACAGTGCTGACCACTGAGTCACCATACAGTGCTAACCACTGAGCCACTGTACAGTGCTAACCACTGAGCCACCATACAGTGCTGACCCCTGAGCCACCATACAGTGCTGACCACTGAGCCACCATACAGTGCTGACCACTGAGCCACCATACAGTGCTGACCACTGAGCCACCATACAGTGCTGACCACTGAGCCACCATACAGTGCTGACCACTGAGCCACCATATACAGTGCTGACCACTGAGTCACCATACAGTGCTAACCACTGAGCCACTGTACAGTGCTAACCACTGAGCCACCATATATTGCTAACCACTGAGCCATCGTACAGTGCTGACCCCTGAGCCATCGTACAGTGCTGACCCCTGAGCCATCATACAGTGCTAACCACTGAGCCACCATATACAGTGCTAACCACTGAGCCACCATATACAGTGCTAACCACTGAGCCACCATACAGTGCTGACCACTGAGCCACTGTACAGTGCTAACCACTGAGCCACCATATATTGCTAACCACTGAGCCATCGTACAGTGCTGACCCCTGAGCCACCATGCAGTGCTAACCACTGAGCCACCATGCAGTGCTAACCACTGAGCCACCATACAGTGCGAACCACTGAGCCACCATACAGTGCTAACCACTGAACCACCATACAATGCTAACCACTGAGCCACCATACAGTGCTAACCACTGAGCCACCATACAGTGCTAACCACTGAGCCACCATACAGTGCTAACCACTGAGCCACCGTACAGTGCTAACCACTGAGCCACCGTACAGTGCTAACCACTGGAGCCACCATACAGTGCTAACCACTGAGCTACCATACAGTGCTAACCACTGAGCCACCGTACAGCGCTAACCACTGAGCCAACATACAGTCCTAACCACTGAGCTACCATACAGTGCTAACCACTGAACCACCATACAGTGCTAACCACTGAGCCACCATACAGTGCTAACCACTGAGCCACCATACACTGCTAACCACTGAGCCACCATACAGTGCTAACCACTGAGCCACCATACAGTGCTAACCACTGAGCCACCATACAGTGCTAACCACTGAGCCACCATACAGTGCTAACCACTGAGCCACCATACAGTGCTAACCACTGAGCCACCATACAGTGCTAACCACTGAACCACCATACAGTGCTAACCACTGAGCCACCATACAGTGCTAACCACTGAGCCACCATACACTGCTAACCACTGAGCCACCATACAGTGCTAACCACTGAGCCACCATACAGTGCTAACCACTGAGCCACCATACAGTGCTAACCACTGAGCCACCATACAGTGCTAACCACTGAGCCACCATACAGTGCTAACCACTGAACCACCATACAGTGCTAACCACTGAGCCAACATACAGTCCTAACCACTGAGCTACCATACAGTGCTAACCACTGAGCCACCATACAGTGCTAACCACTGAACCACCATACAGTCCTAACCACTGAGCTACCATACAGTGCTAACCACTGAACCACCATACAGTGCTAACCACTGAGCCACCATATATTGCTAACCACTGAGCCACCGTACAGTGCTAACCACTGAGCCACCGTACTGTGCTAACCACCGAGCCACTTTTCTGCCCTATCAATCATTGACAGAATGCAAAAGTTACTGTAAAATTCTCCTTGAATTTCATGCAGAGAAGCAGCAGAATCCATGCTGGAGATTATAGTGTTATTCTCCCGGCTGGGGGCAGGGAAGGGGTTCAGCAGGTTGCTCAGACTGATGGGGGATGGGAGACGTTTCAGAGCTTTGCACAAGTTCAAGATTCTGCAGAGGAGACAATAGATGGGAATTGTCACCCCTCCTCTATAGCATCACCCCCCTCCACTATAGTATCACCCCCCTTCCTCTATAGTATCACCTCCCTCTTCTATAGTATCACCTCCCTCCTCTATAGCATCACCCCCCTCCTCTCTAGCATCACCCTCCCCCTCTATAGCATCACCCTCCCCCTCTATAGCATCACCCCCCCTCTATAGCATCACCCCCCCCTCTATAGCATCACCCCCCTCCTCTATAGCATCACCCCCCTCCTCTATAGCATCACCCCACCTCCTCTCTAGCATCACCCCACCTCCTCTCTAGCATCACCCCACCTCCTCTCTAGCATCACCCGCCCTCCTCTATAGCATCACCCCCCTCCTCTATAGCATCACCCCCTCCTCTATAGCATCATCCCCCTCCTATATAGCATCATCCCCCTCCTCTCTAGCATCACCCCACCTCCTCTCTAGCATCACCCGCCCTCCTCTATAGCATCACCCCCCTCCTATATAGTATCACCCCCCCTCCTCTTTAGCATCACCCCCCCTCCTCTATAGCATCACCCTCGTCCTCCTCTATAGCATCACCCCCCCCTCCTCTATAGCATCACCCCCCCTCCTCTATAGCATCACCCTCGTCCTCCTCTATAGCATCACCCCCGTCCTCCTCTATAGCATCACCCCCTCCTCCTCTATAGCATCATCCCCCTCCTATATAGTATCACCCCCCCATCCCATATAGCATCACCCCCTCCTCCCTCACCCCTGTCTCATTCATTCTTTCACAGTTTAAAACTTTTCACTGTTTGTAAACAAGATAGTGAATGGAGAATCCATCCTCTGACTCCAGGAGTTGATTTCCTCTATTCTCGTTTGTTACAATGTAACGTTAATGTTTTAAGTCATTTTTCACAATGTTTTTTTTCTTGGCCCCAGTTCTAAACACAGAATTGTTATGTGTCTTTGCAGATTGTGGAATGCTGCCACTGCTGATTTCCTCGAAAGTTTCCCCCCTTTAGGGCATGTTCACACAGGGCAGGGTTATTGTGCAGGGATCTTTAAATGTTTTTTACTGGTGCTTTTTATACAGCAAAATACAGAGTACCCTGATGTTGGTCAATAGGAAAATAGTAATCCCCTTATTTTTTTTTTATATATAATAAATTGCAGCAGCTTCTGCAATTTTTCTTCTGTATGCCTCCTGTTTGATTTATTTTTTGTTAGCTGATTAAAAATGCATATGATAATGCACAGGCGAATATGGACAGAACAGGGCCCCTGTGCAAGAATAGTTTACTGGGCCTCTTTGCAGTCCTATAGCTCATCAATATATACAGTTCCACCTGCTTTGGATGTGAAAATAGGCCCCCTAACTTCTAGGGCCCCACTACCTCTAGGGCCCCTGTGAGACTACACAGGCAGCACCAGTAATATATCTGCCTCTGTGATACCATATACATATGCCCCCCCTCCTGCTGAATCTCACCCACTATTTTCATTACTTTGTGAACCATGTAAACTATACAATGTTGCAAATGATGGAGAACAATAATTTTGAAGTCATTTTTTTACTACTTTTTGCATAAAATAAAGAATAAACTTTCCCATCACTATTCACATAAAAAATAACTGCACAAAAATGCCAAAGTATTTTATATATTGGGCAGGATCGTCATTATTTTGCTTTAATTATTGTATGATCTATATCTGTTACTTATAACTGTATATGAACCTCTGAATTGTAAAGTGCTGCTATATAAATAAGGATTATTATATTATATTATTGTTATATTTGGGTATCTGACAGTTGTAGTTTTCGACCTCTTTAAACTATTAAGTTTTTCACATGGAAATCTCTTCAAGACGCGCTCCTTATTACAGGGGTGGGCTGGGGGGCAAAGGTGCATTTGCCCCCAAGGCCGGTCACCAGGTGGCTGTTTGGGGCTGCCGGAGACCGGCTCTGTGTCTTTATTTGCAAAAAAAAGTTTTTGTGTTATCATTCATATTCTCTGAAAAAAAGCAAAGCAAAAAATCTGCTGGGGTATGTAAACGTTTGTGCACAACTGTACTGTGTACAGACATCAGTTAGTATGTGACCCGTGAATCCTCACATTGCTCACAGTGCTGTGCTGATTCGGCAGGCGTGTATGTGATTTGCATACATGGCGGTCACATGCCAACTAGACTCTCTCGGCCTCACTTAATGCACCTGTGTTGAGCAAGGCCAGAAACAGTCTAGTTGTAATGTGGCCAGGAGTATATATATATCTCATAATTGAAATCACATAACCGCTTGCTCCCGCCACCGGCACCAGAGAATCCTCACAAACCACAGTGCACACCATGTGGGGATTCACATATACTGACTGTAGATTTGTAGCTTAAGATCCACCATCCCCTTTAAGAACGGGCCGCTACTCATAGGCCACGGCTGTGTGCTAGCCCCCCAGGCTAAAACTTGCCAGTTAGCCCCTGCACTAGGAAGGCTTCTTTTTGCTGCGTTTTTGGAGCTGAAACTCCCAAGTTTTTGAAGGAGTTTAGATTTGAAGGAGAATTTGAAAAGTCTCGGCTCAAAAAGCTCCTCAAAAAAGTCTGTGCAAATAGAAATAGCTTCATAACCTTTTTATTGGCCAGTGCATAGTTTGGTACTCCCATGATGATGCCATTAGTAATATCTATCCGGACATTGGTACTCCCATGATGATGCCTTTAGTAATACCTATCCGGACGTTGGTACTCTCATGATAATGCCTTTAGTAATATATATCCAGACGTTGGTACTCCTATGATAATGCCTTTAGTAATATATATCCAGACGATGGTACTCCCATGATGATGCCTTTAGTAATATATATCCAGACGATGGTACTCCCATGATAATGCCTTTAGTAATATATATCCAAACGATGGTACTCCCATGATGATGCCATTAGTAATATATATCCAGACGTTGGTACTCCCATGATGATGCCTTTTAGTAATATCTATACGGACGTTGGTACTCCCATGATAATGCCTTTAGTAATATATATCCGGACATTGGTACTCCCATGATGATGCCATTAGTAATATCTATCCGGACGTTGGTACTCTCATGATAATGCCTTTAGTAATATATATCCAGACGATGGTACTCCCATGATAATGCCTTTAGTAATATATATCCAGACGATGGTACTCCCATGATGATGCCTTTAGTAATATCTATCCGGACGTTGGTACTCCCATGATGATGCCTTTAGTAATATCTATCCGGACATTGGTACTCCCATGATGATGCCTTTAGTAATATCTATACGGACGTTGGTACTCCCATGATGATGCCATTAGTAATATATATCCAGACGTTGGTACTCCCATGATGATGCCTTTTAGTAATATCTATACGGACGTTGGTACTCCCATGATAATGCCTTTAGTAATATATATCCAGACGTTGGTACTCCCATGATGATGCCTTTAGTAATATCTATCCGGATGTTGGTACTCCCATGATGATGCCTTTTAGTAATCTCTATACGGACGTTGGTACTCCCATGATAATGCCTTTAGTAATATCTATCCGGACGTTGGTACTCCCATGATGATGCCTTTAGTAATATCTATCCGGACGTTGGTACTCCCATGATGATGCCTTTAGTAATATCTATACGGACGTTGGTACTCCCATGATGATGCCTTTAGTAATATCTATACGGACGTTGGTACTCCCATGATGATGCCTTTAGTAATATCTATACGGACGTTGGTACTCCCATGATAATGCCTTTAGTAATATCTATACGGACGTTGGTACTCCCATGATGATGCCATTAGTAATATATATCCAGACGTTGGTACTCCCATGATGATGCCTTTTAGTAATATCTATACGGACGTTGGTACTCCCATGATAATGCCTTTAGTAATATATATCCAGACGTTGGTACTCCCATGATGATGCCTTTTAGTAATATCTATACGGACGTTGGTACTCCCATGATAATGCCTTTAGTAATATCTATCCGGACGTTGGTACTCCCATGATGATGCCTTTAGTAATATCTATCCGGACGTTGGTACTCCCATGATGATGCCTTTAGTAATATCTATACGGACGTTGGTACTCCCATGATGATGCCTTTAGTAATATCTATCCGGACGATGGTACTCCCATGATAATGCCTTTAGTGATATCTATCCGGATGTTGGTACTCCCATGATAATGCCTTTAGTGATATCTATCCGGATGTTGGTACTCCCATGATGATGCCTTTAGTAATATCTATACGGACGATGGTACTCCCATGATAATGCCTTTAGTAATATCTATCCGGACGTTGGTACTCCCATGATGATGCCTTTAGTGATATCTATCCGGATGTTGGTACTCCCATGATGATGCCTTTAGTAATATCTATCCGGACGTTGGTACTCCCATGATGATGCCTTTAGTAATATATATCCGGACGTTGGTACTCCCATGATAATGCCTTTAGTAATATCTATCCGGACGTTGGTACTCCCATGATGATGCCTTTAGTAATATCTATACGGACGTTGGTACTCCCATGATGATGCCTTTAGTAATATCTATCCGGATGTTGGTACTCCCATGATAATGCCTTTAGTAATATCTATCCGGACGTTGGTACTCCCATGATAATGCCTTTAGTGATATCTATCCGGATGTTGGTACTCCCATGATAATGCCTTTAGTAATATCTATCCAGACGTTGGTACTCCCATGATGATGCCTTTAGTAATATCTATCCAGACGTTGGTACTCCCATGATAATGCCTTTAGTAATATCTATCCAGACGTTGGTACTCCCATGATAATGCCTTTCATCATTGTGGGAACATGACACGTGACGGTCTTGGGTTTCTGTGGTTTGTGGTTAGTTTTCCTCTGAGGTTGAGCTCGGATAGTTGTGTTGGTAAACAGTAGTTCTCATGCAGGAACACGTCTGTAATCCAGCGAGGATCAGCTATTTGCCCGCTCTGTACCGCTGTTTCAGCTCATTAACTTGCTATGTGTTATTTTACAGTTAATCACCCAAAGGATAATAGAACTAAAAACAACATTGCACCTATCTCTCAGAAACAGCGCCCCCCTCCTGTTCACAAAGAAACTGCAGATTTTTGTGCACCAAATCTGCAGCATGTGCACAATGTCTCAGGCTGCTTTCACAATGGCAAATGTCCTTAAATGACAAGGAACCACACGGACAGGTACGCATCGGTGCAAAAGGATGCCCACGGACCGTTTTTTAACAGATCCGTCATCAGTCTCCAGAGATAGGACTGGGAGGAGCTGTACCTTCTGAGCATGCTCAGTACAGCAAAACTGATCTCTTTCACGGATCCGTTCTCCATGGAGCTCTGTTATGTCATATGGACAGATACGGATCCATTATGGCTCCCATGTTATCCTATGGGCATGGATTGGTCCTAAAGTGGCCATCCGCGTGTCTCCATTTTTTTCAAGGATCCGTGTCCATCTGAACACACAGATGGCCACTTTAGGACCAATCCGTGGCTATAGGATAACATGGGAGCCATAATGGATCCGTGTCTGTCCATATGACATAACATAGAGCTCTATGGAAGACGGATCCGTGAAAAAAAACGGACACACGGATAGCCACTATAGGACCAATCCATGCCTATATGATAACATGGGAGGCCATAACTGATCCGTGTCTATCTGAAAATTTGCCAGTGTGACCCCCGCCTTAGGCTTAGAGGAGTCCGGCTGCTGCTTATTCCCCTCGGCCGAGTGCATGGGCGACCTAATAGTAATATCTGGCATCTATGGAGCCTGGGGGCCCTAAGCGGACAACTGACCAAGCACGGATTTAACAAGGATTTTTCCCTTTTGATCTTTTCTTTGTCGGATAAGCAGTGCCAGATATGACCTGCAGCTGCCTCTCCCTCTTTGGATTGTGTCCATTCAGCTATCCTGTGTGTCGGCCGCCATTAGGCGATAATTAGTAAGTGACAGATAATGTGGATGATGACGTATTGAGCACTTGGCAGTTGTACAAAGTCTTTCACAAGTGTCAAGTGTTTTTCATGGATGTGAAAAATGGAATTCTTTCTGTTTGTTTGCGTTGCCGGGTGATTTGTCATTTATCAGTGTCAAAGGTTTACGTGCCCAACCTGTCTGGTGTGATCCACCCCGATTGTGTCCTGTCACCGTGCAGGGCAACGTGGTACAGAACTACCATCCAAGGTCACTTTACTTAAAGCTCATGGACCCGGATGTGAAAGCTCCAACAGGGGCCCCAATTATTGCAAATCTTCAATAGTATCAGTCTTTCCTTTTGGGGCCCCCTAGGCTCTTGGGGGGGCCCCTAGGCTCTTGGGGCCAGGTACGATTACAACCCCTGCACCTGTTGTAGTTATGCACCTTTCTGTGTGATATAAGAACTTTACTGATGGGATTTGGGGGTGAGAGGAGAAAAACACCACATGGGGTATATGTTTTTGCAAAAATGCATCATTCGCTCCAAATTTAGGCCATTCATATTGATCTTAAAGCATTAATCCCATCTTCATACAGGAGTATTGTCACACTTTACTTCTGAATACACTTTTGCAATTTACCTATTTTATAAAATTTGTGGTATTTTTTGTTATCTTGACACTTTTTGCTTTTGTGCACAGCTTGATGTTTTGGAGACCGACCACCGCTGCTGTGTAGATTGTAAGCGCTGAGCTGAAGCTGGAAATTTAGGAGATAACAGTGCGTTATTCCAATGATCCTGGCCAGCTTCAGCGCAGCACTTAAAAGCTCAAAAGAAAAGAGCTTGTAAATGCTGCACCTTCAACCACCGCTGATAGACCGTAGAATTGATCCGTCTCCTAGGCTGAAAAGAAAACTTAACATCTCAAGAACGGCTGAAAATGTTCATAATCAGTAAATTGCTGGTAGGATGGGGCTCCCTCTACTCTCTATATTGTTTTGAAAGGAGGGAAAAATTATTCTGAGATAATTCCGCCTAAAATTTTAATGTTGTGTTTCCTATTAAGAATACCTATATACAGGGTAACGTAAACAGGCAGTATATAGTCCTGCCGCACAGCGGGCTTGCATAGTACTCCTACACAGGGTCCCGCATAGCCCTGCCTTACAGGAGGGCCCCGCATAGTCCTTCCACACGGGAGGGGGCCCACATAGTCCTTCCACACGGGGCGGGAGGGGTCCCGCATAGTCCCTCCGCACGGGAGGGGTCCCGCATAGTCCCTCCGCACGGGAGGGGTCCCGCATAGTCCCTCCGCACGGGAGGGGTCCCGCATAGTCCCTCCGCACGGGAGGGGTCCCGCATAGTCCCGCCGCACGGGAGGGGTCCCGCATAGTCCCGCCGCACGGGAGGGGTCCCGCAGCACGGGAGGGGTCCCGCATAGTCCCGCCGCACGGGAGGGGTCCGGCATAGTCCCGCAGCACGGGAGGGGGCTGGCATAGTCGCCTTGGCGTGCATTGAGCATATAATACTTCATTATTTCACTTTGCAGGGCCTACATGATTCTATTATAAGGGGGCTGTATTCTATACAAGGCCTTGTTTGGCTTGGCCTTACGGCCCTCACTTCAGACTCTGTAATCTGCTGAGATCTCCCCCATTCACCATGATGCTGTCAAACATCACAGTACAGGTCGAGCTCTGGAGTAATTGCAGTTTTTAATTAAAAACAACATGTTAGTGAAAGTTAAATCAGAAAGGATCATCCCGGTGTTTTATGACTTGTACCTGCCCCAACATGATCTTCCAAAGACGTGAATAGTTTTCCATTCAGTGCTGTGCTCCTGTGTATCTCCCGCTGCTACCAACATACATAGGAGCCTGCAGAACATTAACATGCGGTGTCTATGGACGATGTTTCTGCATGTCACACTTAACCATCACTTTCTAAACAAAACTCTCGTTTGAGATACTCCAGTTAAAAAGTTGTTCTCTGATTTACTGCTTTTAGTATATATTCTGGAGCTGCATTCATAATTCTGCTGATTGTCACTTACAACCTCGATCCGTTCAGCTCAGGTTGGTTACAAGTTTTGTTGTTTTCAGCCCTGTCTGGTGTAATGGTGGAGGGGGCAAGAAATCTCAGCTCTGAGTCCTGCAGAATTGTGAATGCAGCTCTGGAGTATCATACAGGCTATAACTCTGCATAAGTACAAGATAACAAGTGTAATCTGTATACTCAACTTTATGTAGATTCAATAATTATTGAATAATAAATATATAATATTATAAAAATATGAATGCAATCACCACCATGAGGGATGGGGAGTTGAGGTTGCAGAACGAAATTTGTCATTAAGTTTTGTACATTGTCAAAACATACGGAGTTGAGTAATAATACAAGAAATATCCCCCGCCCCGGCCTGGTCAACCATGTGACATATGGCGGCAGAAGCAGCCATGCGGTGCCATATGCCGAGCCGACGTCCATTCTTTGTTTATCCACTTTATGTGTTTTCATTGTTTCCCTTCTTATCCATCAAGAAATGAGTAGATTAGTTTGGAAAGCAGGTGGTGATGGGAGAGATTAGCGCCTAATTCCCTGCACCTTATTACCAGATTATTACCTATAAATGATGCGATTGATTGATCTCTGTTTTGCCAGTTCCTCCCTTTTCTGCATATTTACACTCGATACATTTTATATAAGATATTAAATTGAGTGAGTGTTGTGGAGTGATGGAGATGATGCCAGTATGGAGCAGATAAAGCTCGTCGAGGATTACACCCGGAATGAAGAGATTAGACCTGAAGAAGGTCGTACCTTCCGCTCTGTTGATTTTTAGGAGCGTTTTACAGAACAATGCTTTTTCCTTGCAGACATGACGCTGTCGTCATCGCAACCCGAAATCCTGGAAGAGGCATCCACCGCTGTGTCCACCACCGAGAACTTTGAAGGCCACTTCACACACACAGATATCTGAGTCCAATATCTGAACAGATCTCTGGTTGCAGTGAAATCATGGATACATTGCTCCACGTTGTACACAGCCACAAAATGGAGCAATGTATCCATGATTTCACTGCAACCAGAGATCTGTTCAGATATTGCACTCAGATATCTGTGTGTGTGAAGTGGCCTTGAGACGAGGATGCTGGAGAAGAGGGCCAAGGTGATAGAGGAGCTGTTACAGACCGAGTGTGACTACCTGAGAGACCTGGAGACGCTGGTGGAGCACATCATGTACCCTCTGCAGGCCACGCAGGTAACACTGCACTTATATTAGTAATAAAGATGAGAATAGCGGCACGCCATATTTACAAAACTTGTTTACAAATGTTATTTCAGCAAGTTGAAAACTTTGCATCAGGGAGGAACGTAGGGCTGCTGGGACAACAGCAATAAACTTGTGAATACGCTTCTACCAGTCCCACCTACCCTGTACATAGGGCTGGGCGATTTTGGAAAAAATCTAAATCTCGATTTTATTTAAACCTATAGACGAATTTCTGCTTTTTGCTTTTCTTTGATGAATAAAGAGGGGGCCCCCGTGACCCTGTGACAGAGGAGAGGAGGGTAACTGAGGGAAGCGTCCTGCTTCCCTTGGGTGTTCCCGCCCCTCCTCTTGTCTGCAGCCCAGGCTCTAACCCTAACACTAACCCTAGCCCTAACCCTAGCCCTAACCCTAGCCCTAACCCCAGCCCTAACCCCAGCCCTAACCCCAGCCCTAGCCCTAACCCTAACACTAGCCCTAGCCCTAACCCTAACACTAGCCCTAACCCTAGCACTAGCCCTAACCCTAGCCCTAACCCTAACACTAGCCCTACCCCTAGCCCTGACCCTAACACTAGCCCTGACCCTAACACTAGCCCTGACCCTAACACTAGCCCTGACCCTAACACTAGCCCTACCACTAACACTAGCCCTAGGAGAAGGGGGCAGCGCCATATCCCTGTCAGGACGCCGGCGGCAAGGGGCAGGTAAGACCTGCACTGGGCTCTGTCAGCTATGCCCCCCCCCCCCCCCCGCGACCTCACCAGCGGCTGCAGCAGGGGCGGGGGGGCACTGATAGCCCCCCCCGGAACTCGACCGCGGCTGCTGTAGCATGGGCGGGGGGGCACTGATAGCCCCCCTCTCCCCCCCCCTTGGAACTCGACCGCGGCTGCTGTAGCATGGGCGGGGGTCACTGATAGCCCCCCCCCGGAACTCGGCCGCGGCTGCTGCAACAGGGGCGGGGGGGGCACTGACAGCACTTCTCCCCCCCCCCCGGAACTCGGCCGCGGCTGCTGCAGCAGGGGCGGGGGGGCACTGACAGCACCTCTTCCCCCCCCCCAGGACATCTCCCGCCGCTGTAGCAGGGGCTGGGCTCTGACAGCACCCCCTCCCCTCGGCCTCACAGTGAGCAGCGGCAGTGGCCGTGGGTATACCGCTATGAAGCCACTACTAGCCGCCCGGATCTTCTGAACAGCGCTCTGGCGGCCATTTTAAATCGAATTACACGATTGTTAACAAAACCACAATCGTGGCCACAGCAGGGGGCGAATTAATCGAATTAATTCGATTAATCGCCCAGCCCTACCTGTACATATAAATAGGGTTAAATAAGACAAAAAATACGAGTGACAAACCAGTGAAGATTGTGAACTTACATGTGAGGACTTCCAATCTCATCCAAATTGAATTCGGTCACAAACGGAACACAATAAGTTTTCTTGTTTAAGGAATAAAGAACTTAAAGGGATTGTTCTACCGTACTAGGACAACCCCTTCTGATTCCAATTCTCCCCCAGGTAAAATAATAGACCCTGTACTGCCATCCTGTGCTGGTGCTGTTCCAGCACTGTCAGTATTCGCGGTTTGGGGCTCGCGTGACATTGTGACGGCTCATGAGCTTCTCTCCGCCACCTTCAGGCCAAAAGAGTTAATCACCATGAAGTGAGCGCTGCAACTGCCACTTCCTTCCTGTTGATTGGTTCTGTGTCCGAAGGCGTAGAGACAAGCCGGCGGTGGTTGGATGCGGGGCTCATGTGATGTCACAATGTCACGTGATCCCCAAAACCGCGAATACTGACAGCGCTGGAACGGCACCAGCACAGCAGGTGAGTACAGGGTGTATTATTTTACATGGAGGTGACGTGTGGAATCAGAATGGGTTGTCCTTGCAGTAAACAACCCCTTCAAATGATTTGGGAGGACTTCCAATCATGCCAAAAAATATTTAGATGGAGGATAATTTCCCAATCCCTGGGACACCAACCGATTCAAGGAGTAGGCTGTGAAGAGCACAGTGTCCAGCTATATCCGGCACTCCCTAGAGAAAGAATAGAGTGGAGATGCTCATGCTCCTCCTCTTCTGCTACACTCAGACAGGACACTTAGGAGCCCTGTGCTCGGGACCTGTAGGGACAGAGGCTGTGACAGTGACCGCAGTCTCTGCTCCCTCATGATGCTTTAAGTATCCCACCATGCACTGAGACTCTCAATTCCGACATCATCAGACAGAACGTAGGGAAAAAAATCAATAGTAGTTAGGGAATGGTGGGGAATTTGTAATGTAGCTATATTAGAAATTAGTTTATATTGGGGCAATAAATAGATGGGGATTTTAGACCACGTTTAAGGGGTTTTCATTTCCAGTGTACTGCACCCTTTATTCATAGCCCAGACATTTACTTTACATAGATTGACCCTGTGTTTTCTAAACCTGCATCCCTACCCTGGGCATTATACCCCATTTATTTTTAATTCACTGGAGTAGTGTATAGGATAAGCTTTACCATACAGAGTCAGAACAATACTCATATACCCGGGTTTTTTCTGGATTAAGTAATGTTTGTGTGTGCAGTGGTGGATGTCTGAGCCTCCCATCAGAGGTATATGTCTAGTAACACTGCTGATATATAACCGCAGGACAAGGCTAAAACTCTTTTAGCTCAAAACATCATCAATATAGATCTCTCCGTCCGGCTTCCACCAGATTCGGGTTCCATAGAGCAATATAGAGCAGTGCTCCGGATCCAGTTGGAACCATATGCAACTGCGTGACGCCGCATGAGCCTGTGTCCCCATTGACAGTCAATGGGGATGAAACCGCACGCGGTTGCAGACCGTTTCAGTCGGATTTTCCCGGATTAATAAAACTGGAAGTGTGAAACCAGCCTTACTTTCCATATGAGTCTTATTTTAAATGTGCGTTTCGTTATTTTACTAATTTCTTTACATTTTTCTTGTCCGTTTTTTCCATATCTTCTTATATTGCATTTATTATTTCTTGAACAGATGACGAATGTGGATTTCGATGTTCTGTTTGGAAACATCCATTCAGTGATCAGTGTGACCAAGATGTTTTTGGGAGCCCTGGAGAACTGTGACTCAGTCGGTACGTACGGAGTCTGTATAGGATCCGGGTTCATTGGGTGATCGGACCAAATGACGTAGTTCAATAGTTTATATACAGAGATGCTAAATACCAAGGAGATCAAGACTTGCTTTTCAGTACACTACTGATTTAAGGGGGCAGTGTAGCTTGTAAAATCACTGTAAATTAGTAAGGACCCCAGGGATGAAAAGCAGCTGGTGGCCACCCATCAATGTGTAGACCCATACAATCCTTCCATCTGTACACAGGGCTGATATTCCTGGAGCACTGCGGGGAACTGGAATCAGTGTACAAGGAGTATTGTCAGAATCACGAGGAGACCATCGCAGGACTGTATGAGAAACCTGCAGGACTGTATGGAGACTGTAAAGTAAGAACGTACAAAAATCCTTTACTGTGTTTGATAACATTGGAGTTAGAGCAGCTACAAAAGGCAGGTGTTTAGGGAGCTCGACCCCCTTGGGGCCTTTATTCCCCACTTATCTTTAACACTTTCCTGTTTTTACCACCCATAGAAAATCCAGCTATAAGAAATAAGTGTCTACTGGTCTTTTATGACTTGGCTTATCTACATAGAAGACTGAATCACACGCCTTCTGATTCCACTTGTTTCAACGCAGTTAAAATAATAGACCCTATACTCCTGTCCCGTGCTGCCGCCGTTCCAGTGCTGTCAGTAATCGCAATTCGGGACTCGCATAACATTGTGACATCATAGGAGCCCTGCGTCCAATCACCGCCAACTTCTATCCCCAGCCTTGGACTAAATGAGCAATCAACAGTTGGGACACTATGGCGGCCGCTCACTTCCTATTGATTGTTCATTTGGTCTGAAGGCGGCAGAGAAAAGCAGACAGTGATTGGACAAGTCTCCTATGATGTCACGTTGTCATGTGAGCCCCGAACCGTAATTATCAAAAGTGCTGAAACGCCGCCAGCATCGGAGGTGAGTACAGGGTCTATTATTTTAACTGGGGTAACCAAGTGGGAATCAGGGGGATTGTCCTAGGAGTGAACAACTCCACAACCCCTATAAGGCTGTGTTCACACAGTGCGTTTTTAATCACATTTTTTAAGCATTTTCGAATGTAGTTTTGTCATAAATCTGCATGCCTATCCTTATGTCAGCAAAGTCGATGCAAATCCTGACGTTTTGCGCATATGTAGTTCTTTCCATGGATCTCCTTTCATCCAGATAGGTTGAGTTTCCCTCCGCTTGCACCGGTGCAAGGTTACCAAGTTCTGTGTGTTTTGCCGCCTGTTCACACACCGTTTCATGTTACCTTCGTCCCTTTTGATCTTTACGCCTCTTTCTTAGTGTTTTGTAGTAGAACTGAACTCAGGCGCTCACTATTCACTACTATTGTGCCGTGTCCGTCACTTTATAATAACTTTACAGAATGTTTCTTTGCTTTTTCCCTATAATGGTGCGTGGGTTGTAACTGTTTTGTGTTTTTTTTTTTTCCCTCTCGCCCCCTCTTTGCACTGATGGTTGACACAGGAGCTTGTATCAGGAATGGTGAGTATGTCTCCTCTTTGCTTATGGAAAAAAATGACACCATTCTTAATGGGATACAGGGTTGAATGTGGGAGTGCCATAAAAGTTTAAGCTTCAAATTGAAAGCAGACTTTTTTTTTTTTTCTAGTTTTGGATTACCCATTTTAATCCTCAGGATTGCAAATCTGCTTTTTGTCATATTGGGGGATACATTCTATTGCTGCATACATAGGATTTCACATATGTATATCGTTATTAGGGCAGAGACACACTATGCGAGATACTTGCATGCATCTCCCATGACTCACCCAGCCCGGACCCTGCCTCTTTGGACGGGAGCGAAGAGCTGCAGAGCAACACAAACAGCTGACATCCTCCTGGCAGGGGGCCGGGCTGGGTGAGTCATGTGAGATACATGCGAGTATCTTACATGCTTCTTGCATAAGTGTGTTTCTCCCCTTAATGGGGTTGTCTACTTGTGCAATACGTTTTTGTTAAAAGGATTCCCTAAAAAGAAAATAAGAACAGGTTGTCCCATTATTGAGACCGTAAGCAATCAGATCTCCAGAGCTCCTGGCTGCAAGTGTTTAGTTTTTCTACAGCACCCCCAGAGGAGAAATGAAGTACCGTATATACTCGTGTATAAGCCGACCCGTGTATAAGCCGACCCCCCTACTTTTGCCCCCAAAACCTGGGAAAACCTATTGACTCGTGTATAAGCCGAGGGTGGACCCCAGCACAGGTATACAGCCCCCAGCAGTGTGGTATACAGCAGCCTCCCCAGTGGTATATACAGGCCCCAGCAGTGTTACAGCAGCAGCCCCAGTGGTATATACAGCAGCAGCCCCAGTGGTAGTATACAGCAGCCCCAGAGGTATATACAGCAGCCCCAGTGGTAGTATACAGCAGCAGCCCCAGTGGTAGTATACACGCAGCCCCAGTAGTATATACAGCCCCAGTGGTAGTATACACGCAGCCCCAGTAGTATATACAGCCCCAGTGGTAGTATACAGCCCCAGTGGTAGTATACAGCAGCCCCAGTGGTATATTCAGCCCCAGTGGTAGTATACAGCAGCCCCAGTGGTAAATACAGCCCCAGTGGTAGTATACAGCCCCAGTGGTAGTATACAGCAGCCCCAGTGGTATATACAGTCCCAGTGGTAGTATACATACAGCCCCAGTAGTAGTATACAGCCCCAGTGGTAGTATACAGCCCCAGTGGTAGTATACAGCCCCAGTGGTAGTATACAGCAGCCCCAGTGGTATATTCAGCCCCAGTGGTAGTATACATACAGCCCCAGTGGTAGTATACAGCCCCAGTGGTAGTATACAGCAGCCCCAGTGGTATATTCAGCCCCAGTGGTATATTCAGCCCCAGTGGTAGTATACAGCCCCAGTGGTAGTATATAGCCCCAGTGGTAGTATTCATACAGCCCCAGTAATAGTATACAGCCCCAGTGGTAGTATATAGCCCCAGTGGTAGTATTCATACAGCCCCAGTAATAGTATACAGCCCCAGTGGTAGTATATAGCCCCAGTGGTAGTATTCATACAGCCCCAGTAATAGTATACAGCCCCAGTGGTAGTATATAGCCCCAGTGGTAGTATATAGCCCCAGTGGTAGTATATAGCCCCAGTGGTAGTATTCATACAGCCCCAGTAATAGTATACAGCCCCAGTGGTAGTATATAGCCCCAGTGGTAGTATATAGCCCCAGTGGTAGTATATAGCCCCAGTGGTAGTATATAGCCCCAGTGGTAGTATACATGGCCCCAGCAGGGCCCCCCTCATAATTTGGCGCCCCCACCTCCCTTTCTGGGCCCCCCCGCATGCAGCGCTGCGCATATACATTACCGGTCTAGCAGCTGTCACCCTCCGATGGATCGCGGCTCCCTGCTCCGGGCTCCATCTTCCTCGCTGTCTTCCTGCCTTGTGACCGGGGCTCATCGCGCATCGCGATGACGTCACCGCGACGCCGGCCGGTCACCTGACAAGCAGGAAGACAGCGAGGAAGATGGAGCCCGGAGCTGGGAGCCGCGATCCATCGGAGGGTGACAGCTGCTAGACCGGTAATGTATATGCGCAGCGCTGCATGCGGGGGGGGGGCCCAGAAAGGGAGGTGGGGGCGCCAAACTTTTAGGGGGGCCGTATTGACTCGCGTATAAGCCGAGGGGGGCACTTTTCAGCCCAATTTTTGGGCTGAAAAACGCGGCTTATACGCGAGTATATACGGTATTTCATGGTGTGCATAGGCTGGGGATCCTCTGTGCTGCTGTTCTCTGCCCCGCCATAAACAGTGGGTGTATGCAAAGGTGCGGCTCAGGGGTGAGCACTGTATGGCGGCTCAGGGGTGAGCACTGTATGATGGCTCAGTGGTTAGCACTGTATGGTGGCTCAGTGGTCAGCACTGTATGGCGGCTCAGGGGTGAGCACTGTATGATGGCTCAGTGGTTAGCACTGTATGGCGGCTCAGGGGTGTGCACTGTAGGGTGGATCAGTGGATAAGCAGTGGTTAGCACTGTACGGTGGCTCAGTAGTTAGCCCTGTAGGTAAGGTGGCTCAGTGGTTAGCACAGCAGTTTTGCAGCGCTGGGTCCTGGATTCACATCCCACCAAGGACAACATCTGTAAGGAGTTTGTATGTTCTCCCCATGTCCTTGTGGGTTTTCTCCGGTTTCCTCCCACAGTCCAAGTCCAAAGAAAATAATCAATAGGGAATATAGATTGTGAACCCCAATGTGGACAGTGTTGATGATGTATGTAAAGTGATCTGGAATTAAATGGCACTACATAAGTGAATAAATATTATTATTATTATTATTATTATTAATGGTTAGTATCTATTATTTCACAGGGGACGTACCAACTATATAAACCTGGGTTCATTTCTCATCAAGCCTGTGCAGAGGATAATGCGATATCCTTTACTGCTCATGGAGCTTCAGGGAGCGACCCCTGAATCTCACCCGGACAAGACCCCAATAAAGGACGCAGTCCGAGCCATGAAGGAGATCAATGTCAACATTAATGAATACAAAAGAAGGAAGGATCTAGGTGAGTTGTGTGCGATAAAGGTTACCGGCAAGTGGGCAACTGTTAATGTCTTATTGCAAAAAATCCCTTTACTATCGAGCCACAGAGAGCCACGTATCCGGCTCCTTGGTTAGGAAGGGCGACTTATTATTCTGATACTTTAGGATGTAGAAAGAGAACCAGGCCACATTACAGAAAAAGGAAAAAGAAGTGACAACAATCTGTAAAGTAATCCTATTCTTTGTATATCGTGTTTACAGAATAAAAATGTTTCACCAGCAAGGAAAAAAAAAGTGATTTTTAGTAATAATAGAAAATGTTTTCCATCCCCAGTCGTAAAGTACCGAAAAGGAGATGAAGAGAGTCTGATGGACAAGATTTATAAACTAAATATCCACTCCATCATCAAGAAATCCAACCGTGTGAGCAGCCACCTGAAGCATCTCACCGGCCTCGCCCCTCAGGTAATGGAACGGGTTCTGCCATTGTTCAATATTTGGAACATGATTCATTTTGTGGAAGGGATCATCAGATAAGGCCTCTCTGCTCCAAAGGTTACAGTTGTTAACAAACTAATTCAACCTGTATTGAACATTAGTACTATTAGCAAACTTTACAAACTTGTCTTCCATTTGCATTAAACCAATTAAACAAGAACAACATAAATAGCTCAAAACCTCTAATATAACAAGAGGTTTCCACAAACTCCTAAAATAATACAACAGATACTTTTACCTGCACTTTCAGAATTGGTCACCACTTCATAAAAAGCATCATTAGTACTTAGTAGTGCCCCTCTGGCTGTTGTGACTTTCTACAAACATCATACATAGCCAGACACCAGTTTGCCAGGAATTTTGGCCCATTCCTCATGAGCAATAGCCTTCAGGTGATTAATATTCATGTATTATTAAGAAAGTGGAGGGTTAGATGGATTCAACCATGTAACTGATCAGTGATGCCTCACAGTCTACCAAGACTTGGTTTTAGGCTGGGAACACACTCTCGTACATGCGAGTCTCTCGGACGAGACTCGGATGAGACTGGAGCAGTGACTCTGAACGTCCTCTCCCTCTCTGGACTGGAGTGTGATTCTGCACAAAAACACAAGCAGCTGTCAGTCCCGTCCTGTGAGGGAGAGGCCGTTCACAGTCACTGCTCCAGTCTCATCCGAGTCTCGTCCGAGAGACTCGCAAGTAAGAGAGCGTGTTTCCAGCCTTAGGAGACATCTTGGAAGATTCTGGAGTGGTCATTGCACTCGCCTGATCAGAGTGCCATAGAAAACCCTTGATGGGATTAAAAGGAGATGGCTGCACAAATATCTAAAATATTAGTAAACTCGAGACCATTGTCTATGAGGAATGCTGGTATCTGGCTATGTATCATGTTTGCAGCAGGTTGTAACAGCCAGAGGTATGAATTCCCAAAGACACCTGGCATGAAGGAGTGAATAATTTAGAGACTGCAGTTGTCAATAAAAAAAGCATTTTGTGCTCAATTTTTAGAAACCACTTGTAACATTAGTTGTGTGTAGAGATATTTACATAGTTCATGTTTTACTGGCTTATTGCAAACGGCAGAAAGTTTAAAAATGATGATTATTATTATAATAGCACAATTTATTAAGAGGTATACATAATAAAAACAAGTATTATAATTAAGAACAATACAAGGCACAGACAGGTACAGTGAGGAAGAGAGAGTACCCACGAGGGCTCACAGTCTACAAGAGATGGTGAGGATACAGTAGGAGAGGAGAGAGGAATCTGCCCACGAGGGCTCACAATCTACAAGGGATGGGTGAGGGAACAGTAAGTGAGGAGAGAGGACCCTGCCCACGAGGGCTCACAGTCTACAAGGGATGGGTGAGGGAACAGTAAGTGAGGAGAGAGGACCCTGCCCACGAGGGCTCACAGTCTACAAGGGATGGGTGAGGATACAATAGGTGAGGAGAGAGGACCCTGCCCACGAGGGCTCACGGTCTACAAGGGATGGGTGAGGGAACAGTAAGTGAGAAGAGAGGACCCTGCCCACGAGGGCTCACAGTCTACAAGGGATGGGTGAGGGAACAGTAAGTGAGAAGAGAGGACCCTGCCCACGAGGGCTCACAGTCTACAAGGGATGTGTGAGGGAACAGTAAGTGAGGAGAGAGGACCCTGCCCACGAGGGCTCACAGTCTGTCTACAAGGGATGTGTGAGGGAACAGTAAGTGAGGAGAGAGGACCCTGCCCACGAGGGCTCACAGTCTACAAGGGATGGGTGAGGGAACAGTAAGTGAGGAGAGAGGACCCTGCCCACGAGGGCTCACAGTCTACAAGGGATGGGTGAGGGAACAGTAAGTGAGGAGAGAGGACCCTGCCCACGAGGGCTCACAGTCTACAAGGGATGGGTGAGGGAACAGTAAGTGAGGAGAGAGGACCCTGCCCACGAGGGCTCACAATCTACAAGGGATGGGTGAGGGAACAGTAAGTGAGGAGAGAGGACCCTGCCCACGAGGGCTCAAAGTCTACAAGGGATGGGTGAGGGAACAGTAGGTGAGGAGAGAGGACCCTGCCCACAAGGACTCAGTCTTTAACATTCAATGGGAGTGAGAGATTTGAGTTGTTCCTGGTATATGTGGTATAGCAACACATAGTTTAAGTTTTTTTTTTTTTTATTGTTAATATAACCTGAAGGAAATGTATTTCTATCAACAGATCAAAGATGAAGTGTTTGAGGAGACGGAGAAGAACTTCAGAATGCAGGAGCGTCTGATCAAGTCCTTCATCCGCGACCTCTCTGTGTATCTGCAGCATATCAGGGTGAGGCCTTAAGAGCGATGCGCTAAATCTTGACCTGATATGGGAAGAGCTCTCTAGTCATCCAGTCTAGGGTTAATAAGTAATATGTCAGTACATGTTTTCTTTGTCTCTTCCCTTGATACCTTCCTGGTTACACTTTGAACTTGTAAACAGTCAGCGCCATCAGAATTCATAAATCAATACATTTCCTTTTTCTGGACTTCGGAGAATAGAAGCAAAGATTCACCCCAGTAACATGATCGAGATATAGGAAAGATAATCCATTCTCCCATACCGTTACAAATTCTCTGTGATTTAAATACCGTAGATTCTGCCTAAAGGAGATTTTATGACCAACCCCCAATCTGAATCCATAGACATTAATGTAGATTTGCTGCTCCCCTTGTACAGCTTCTGCTCTTCTACTAGATTTTGGAGGTTTCTTTGTAAATGTTTGTTCATTGATCCAAAAGCGCATTAGTGAGGTCAGACTCTGATGTTGGGTAAAGGGCCAGGATCATTATCTTCATTCCAGTTCTTCCCAAAGGTGTTGGATAGGGCTGAGGTCCGGGCTCTGTGCGGCCGGTCAAGTTGTTTTATTATTTCACCAAACACAACCCAACCATTTATAGACCTTGTCCACTGGGCACAGTTATGGAGAACATGAAAGGGTCTTCCTTAAACTGTTCCCAAAAAGCTGGAAGTTACCATTGTCCAAAATGTATTTTATGTTGATGCTTTAAGGCTGCCTTCACACTTGCGGACCCCTCCACAGCGTCCTGCGGAGGGGATCCGTAAGCTGACCACAGCCGCCGCCAGCCCCTCTCTTTATAATTGGAACGCACGGTCATGCGCAGGTCTGCGCATGACCGTGCGCTCCCATTTACTGCAATATGTGATTTGTATTCAGGCGGATGCCCACGCACAAATCACACACTCTCGTCCGCACCAGGAACACGACATGGTCGTGTTCCTGGTGCGGACGAGTGTGTGTGATTGTGTGTGATTTGTGCGCGGGCATCCGCCTGCGTACAAATCACATATTGCAGTGAATGGGAGCGCACGGTCATGCGCAGACCTGCGCAGCACCGTGCATTCTCACTATAAAGATAGGAGCTGTGGTCAGCTTGCGGATCCCCTCCGCAGGACGCTGCGGAGGGTCCGTAAGTCTGAAGCCAGCCTAAAATTTACATTTACTGTGACTATCAGGCTGATGCCAATCCCTGATAAGTCTGGTATTGTGCTTGGGGATGTACAACGCTCTGCATTGTGCTTGGTGATGTATGATGCTCAGGATTGTGCTTGGTGATTTACAATGTTTGGCATTGTTCCTGGTGATGTACAACGCTCTGCATTGTGCTTGGTGATGTACGACGCTCGGCATTGTGCTTGGTGATGTACGATGCTCGGATTTGTGCTTGGTGGTATACGACGCTAGGCATTGTGCCTGGTGATGTACGACGCTCGGCATTGTGCTTGGTGGTATACGACGCTCGGCATTGTGCTTGGTGATATATGACACTCTGCGTTGTGCTTGGTAATGTACAACACTCGGCATTGTGCTTGGTAATGTATGACACTCCACATTGTGCCTGGTGTTGTACGGCGCTCAGCATTGTGCTTGGTGATATACGACGCTCTGCATTGTGCTTGGTGATGTACGACACTCGGCATTGTGCTTGGTGTGCAAGACACTCGGCATTGTGCTTGGTGATGTATGACACTCGGCATTGTGCTTGATGATGTTCGACGCTCGGCATTGTGCTTGGTGATGTACAACACACTGCATTGTGCTTGGTGATGTTCGACGCTCGGCATTGTGCTTGGTGATGTACGATGCTCGGCATTGTGCCTGGTGATGTACGGTGCACGGCATTGTGCTTGGTGATGTACGATGCTTGGCATTTGCTTGGTGTGTACGATACTCGGCATTGTGCTTGGTGATGTATGACACTCGGCATTGTGCTTGGTGATGTTCGACGCTCGGCATTGTGGTTGGTGATGTACGACACACTGCATTGTGCTTGGTGATGTTTGACGCTCGGCATTGTGCTTGGTGATGTACGGCGCACGGCATTGTGCTTGGTGATGTACGATGCTTGGCATTTGCTTGGAGTGTACGATACTCGGCATTGTGCTTGGTGATGTACGATGCTCGGCATTGTGCTTGGTGATGTACGACGCTCGGCATTGTGCTTGGTGATGTACGACGCTCGGCAATGTGCTTGGTGATGTACGACGCTCGGCAATGTGCTTGGTGATGTACGACGCTCGGCATTGTGCTTGGTGATGTACGACGCTCGGCACTGTCCTTGGTGATGGACGACGCTCGGCACTGTCCTTGGTGATGGACGAGGCTCGGCACTGTGCTTGGTGTTGGACGACGCTCGGCACTGTGCTTGGTGTTGGACGACGCTCGGCACTGTCCTTGGTGATGGACGACGCTCGGCACTGTCCTTGGTGATGGACGACGCTCGGCACTGTCCTTGGTGATGGACGACGCTCGGCACTGTCCTTGGTGATGGACGACGCTCGGCACTGTCCTTGGTGATGGACGACGCTCGGCACTGTCCTTGGTGATGGACGACGCTCGGCACTGTCCTTGGAGATGGACGACGCTCGGCATTGTGCTTGGAGATGGACGACGCTCGGCACTGTCCTTGGTGATGGACGACGCTCGGCACTGTCCTTGGAGATGGACGACGCTCGGCACTGTCCTTGGTGATGGACGACGCTCGGCACTGTCCTTGGTGATGTACGACGCTCGGCACTGTCCTTGGTGATGGACGACGCTCGGCACTGTCCTTGGTGATGTACGACGCTCGGCATTGTGCTTGCTGATGGACGACGCTCGGCACTGTCCTTGGTGATGTACGACGCTCGGCACTGTCCTTGGTGATGGACGACGCTCGGCATTGTGCTTGGTGATGTTCGGCTGCAGCTGCTTGGCCATGAACCTCCTGGCGGGTGCAGTGTTTGTGCTGATGTTAATACCAGTGGAGCTTACACTACATATAACCAGTGCATTGGTCAGCACTGTTTTTGGATGAAAGTAATCCCATTTTTTTTAAGCAAATAGTAATAAATTCATCTGACAGACCCATGTGATATATGTAAGAAATAGCAAGGTGTTGCAACATTTATATCAACCATGAATAGCATTTTTTTTATTAAATTTGGCACATTCTGTTAATTAAGGATTTTTGTCAACTTTTGAAGCAAAATGTCGTTCTGTATCCATTCAGCCATTTATTACTCTGTCTAGTAAAAAGTGTGGGGGGAAAGGACTAAAAGGACAGTGAAGTATAAAGTGACATTTAGTGATGTGTAGGGACTACTGTGTCCTAACAGCAGAAAAATGTCAGGAAGGAAGTGTGTACTTGTCCATAGCAACCAATCACAGAACAGCTTTTATTTTACCAAAGCAGTTTAAGCAATGTAAGATGAGTTCTGATTGGTTGCTATGGGCAACAAAGAAAATACATGAGGCCTACGGGGTTCTGTTGGAGCCTTCATTGTAAGGGAGATTTGTAAGCTGTTTTTCTATTATGTTTTCTAGGAATCGGCCTGTGTGAAGGTTCTGCTCCCAGGACACAGTACCTCGAGGTCCGCGCTGCCACTTCAGAAAGGAACAAAAGAAGCCAGTACAAGGGAATGTCTGGATTAACGATTCTTCTTTATTATCCTACGCGTTTCAGAGTTATCTCCCAACTCCTTCATCAGGGAATGTCATGATCACAATGAACTTCCACACATTTATAGCGATAAAGTGCACAGTCATTCAATTAATGACGTCACATAGAGGGTGGAACTCCAGTGACGTCACTACATTTTGACAACAGAGAAACGTAGTGAAAGATAACAATGGACATTAATGACTAGCAAGAATTAATACAAAGTGCAATGTATAGTCTCCCAAAAACACATTATAAAATGATTTTTCAAGTTTAAAATAAAAATAGAAAAAATAAAAAATAAAAGAAAAATACTAATTGGTTTTAGGAATAGAACTCAAAAAATATAGAGCTCAAAAAATATATAGTGAGAAGTGACATTTCCCCATTAGTGGGATAATCAATGTGAGCCACATGTATTGGTAAGAACAGAAGTGAATAAGAAAGAAATAGAGGACACCATAGTGAAAGTTGAAAAAATGAAAATGAAAAAAAGAGGGGGGGGGGGGGGGGTTGATATATCATTAAAGACAAATTTGGTGTGTTTTAATAAATTAAGTGTATTTTGACAAATTAAAAATATATTTTTATTGTATTGGAATTTACATTGATACACTACTAATGAATTTATTTTATATTTTCTTAGGTAATAAAAGAATCAATGATCAGATTTCAAGAAGAACTCATTGAATTGCCGGCACCTTATACTCATATTTATATATTTATATCTGTCCATTTATCTATATCTCTTATATATTTGGCTATTTTATTTTTATATTTATCTTATTTATATATCTGTTTTTAAATCAGCCCTGTAAACTTTCATTTATTAATCTATTCTCTAATCTATTCTCAAAAATATCTCTGCTATTCTATCATCAAGCGTATAACTGCGAGTTTAATACTCACACAGGTCTCGAACCTGCCTGTAAACACTTTCCCTATGTTTAATGAAAGACGTGCGCCTGTTATCTAGGACACACTCCACTAAATCATTGGCACACTTCTCCAATTAACAGACGCGTGCCATCCATTTACAGCTAGATACAATGTTTCCAAATCCCGGTCAGCTATTGAATACTGAGCACGATCATTCCTGGGCTGAGACTGCCATCTAGTGACCACTTTTGAAATTACATTCATTATTAAATATATGCCCAACGAAACCCCTAAATAAACTGAACAAATAATTTTATATATAAAAAATCCTTTATTATATAAATAGAGTGATAATTTTATCTAGATTTTTAAACAAAACATTAATAAAAATATTTTTCTTCTTGATATTTTTCTTCTTGAAATCTGATCATTGATTCTTTTATTACCTAAGAAAATATAAAATAAATTCATTAGTAGTGTATCAATGTAAATTCCAATACAATAAAAATATATTTTTAATTTGTCAAAATACACTTAATTTATTAAAACACACCAAATTTGTCTTTAATGATATATCAACCCCCCCCCCCCCCTCTTTTTTTCATTTTCATTTTTTCAACTTTCACTATGGTGTCCTCTATTTCTTTCTTATTCACTTCTGTTCTTACCAATACATGTGGCTCACATTGATTATCCCACTAATGGGGAAATGTCACTTCTCACTATATATTTTTTGAGCTCTATATTTTTTGAGTTCTATTCCTAAAACCAATTAGTATTTTTCTTTTATTTTTTATTTTTTCTATTTTTATTTTAAACTTGAAAAATCATTTTATAATGTGTTTTTGGGAGACTATACATTGCACTTTGTATTAATTCTTGCTAGTCATTAATGTCCATTGTTATCTTTCACTACGTTTCTCTGTTGTCAAAATGTAGTGACGTCACTGGAGTTCCACCCTCTATGTGACGTCATTAATTGAATGACTGTGCACTTTATCGCTATAAATGTGTGGAAGTTCATTGTGAACATGACATTCCCTGATGAAGGAGTTGGGAGATAACTCTGAAACGCGTAGGATAATAAAGAAGAATCGTTAATCCAGACATTCCCTTGTACTGGCTTCTTTTGTTCCTTTCTGAAGTGGCAGCGCGGACTTCGAGGTACTGTGTCCTGGGAGCTGATTATACCACAGGGATCTGTGGAGAGTACGGTCCTGCAGCAGCTACTTATATCTGAGCGATCATTACCAGTTGTGGGTCATCACAACTGTATCAGGTGAGCAGCCTCTTTATATAAACTTTTGTCCTTCTTCAAAGAAGATATCACCCTATGTGCGCATTCTTGGATTTTTTATAGATGTGTGAAGGTTCTGGCCGCCATGAGCATGTGGGACGTGTACACGGACAAAGGAACCAGCGACCTGGAGAAGTTCCAGAAGGCGCACCGCCATATCAGCGAGAAACTCTTCACTGACTTTGTGAGTCCTCGTCCTGTCTATGAACGTGTATATAAATGTCCTTCTCTACGGTGTTATTAGGACCTGGAGATGGCGGATTATCCTATTTTTTATTATTATTATTATTATTATTAATTTATATAGCGCCATTATATTCCATGGCGCTTTACATGTTAAAAAGGGCAGACTAGGACAAGTAACAATACAAGTAACAATAAATGTTGACAATTCAGTTGTACAGAAACAAGAGGGTAGAAATCCTGTCCACAAAGGCTCACAGTCTACGAGGGGCGGGTGCGGATACAGTAGGAGGGGGAAATTCCAGTCATGAGGCGGTGTGGTGGACTGGGTCTTATTGCAGGTGGTAGGCTTGGCGGAACAGGTGGGTCTTCAGGCTTCTTTTGAAGGTTCCCAGGGTAGGAGAATGTCTGATGTGTTGGGGCAGTGAGTTCCAGAGTCTGGGTGAAGTACGAGAGAAATCCTGTATGCGGTTGTGCGAAGAGGAGATGAGGGGGGAGTAGAGGAGAAGCTCTTGGGAGGATCGCAGGTTGCGTGAGGGTAGGTAACGGGAGACCATGTCAGAGATGTATGGAGGGGACTGGTTGTGAATGGCTTTGTATGTCATGGTTAATGTTTTAAACCGGGATCTCTGGGAAGCAGGGAGCCAATGAAGGGCTTGGCAGAGGGGGGAGACAGGGGAGTAGCGGGGAGACAGATGGATTAGGCGGGCAGCGGAGTTCAAGATAGATTGGAGGGGTGCAAGGGAGGTATTAGGGAGGCCGGTGAGCAGGAGGTTGCAGTAATCGAGGCGGGAGATGATGAGAGCGTGAATAAGGGTTTTTGCAGTGTCGTGGTCAAGGAAAGTGCGAATCCTATAGATGTTTTTGAGCTGGAGTCGGCAGGAGGTGGCGAGGGCCTGGATGTTGGGGCTTGAAGGAAAGGGAAGAGTCAAGGATAACCCCGAGGCACTTGGCTTGGGGGACTGGAGAGAGAGAGCAGTCGTTGACAATGATGGATAGGTCAGGTAGTGAGGGGGAGCATCTTGGGGGGAAGACTATGAACTCGGTTTTGTCCATGTTCAGCTTAAGGAAGCGAGCAGAGAAGGAGGATGAGATGGCGGACAGGCAATGTGGAATTTTGGATAGAAGGGAGGCGATGTCAGGACCAGACAGGTAGATTTGGGTGTCGTCGGCGTAGAGGTGATATTGGAGGCCATGGGACTCAATGAGTTGCCCTAGACCGAGAGTGTAGATTGAGAACAGTAATGGTCCAAGAACCGAGCCCTGGGGGACCCCGACAGATAGGGGGTAGGGCGAGGAGGAGGTGTGGGAGTGGGTGACGCTGAAGGTGCGGTCTGTTAAGTATGAGGAGATCCAAGAGAGGGCAAGGTCCGTGATGCCAAGAGATTCCAGGATCTGTAGTAGAAGGGAGTGGTCAACAGTGTCGAAGGCGGCTGACAGGTCGAGGAGGAGGAGAACAGAGTAGTGGCGCTTGCTTTTGGCAGTCAGTAGGTCATTTGTGACTTTGGTCAGGGCTGTTTCAGTGGAGTGGAGGGGTCGGAAGCCAGATTGCAGGCGGTCAAAGAGGGAGCAGGAGGAGAGGTGAGAGGACAGCTCAGAGTGGACATGCTGTTCAAGTAGTTTAGAGGCGAAAGGGAGGAGAGATATAGGGCGGTAGTTGGAGACAGTTGTGGGATCGAGGGAGGGTTTTTTGAGGATGGGTGTGATCAAGGCGTGTTTGAAGGCTGAGGGGAAGGTGCCAGTGGTAAGTGATAGGTTGAAAAGATGAGTTAGGGCTGGGATGATAACGGAGGTGAGGTTGGGAATGAGGTGGGATGGGAGCGGGTCCTGGGCACTGGTGGTGAGGTGTGATTTTGACAGGAGGGAGTAGAGCTGGTCTTCAGTTATGGGGGGAAGCAGCTGGTGGAAGGAGAGGGCAGTATAGGTGAGAGGGGAGGCTGTGGGGACAGTGGGTCAAAGCTGTCTCTGATTCTGTCAATCTTTTCTTTGAAGAAGGAGGCAAAGTCTTCTGCAGAGATAAGTGGAGAGGGAGGGGGAGCAGGCGGGCGGAGTAAGGAATTGAAGGTCTTGAAAAGTTGCTTGGGATTGTGGGACAGGGAGGTTATTAGGGATAGGAAGAAGGTTTGTTTGGCGGTGGCAAGTGCAGTCTTGAAGGCGATGAGGGACTGTTTGAACAGTGCAAAATGCTCAGTGGAAGGTGATTTTTTCCATCGCCTCTCGGCGATCCTGGATGCCCGTCTCAGGTCTTTAGTGAGGGTGGTGTGCCAGGGTTGCCTATTAGTGCGTGGAGCGTGGTGTGTGAGGGGGGCTGCTAGATCGAGTGCCTTGGTTAATGTGGTGTTGTAGAGGGTGGTGGCAGTGTCTGTGTCACGTATAGATGTTATGTTGGCGAGAGGGAGAAGGGATTCTGAGAGTGAGTGTAGATCAGTGTGTTTTAGGTTTCTGCGGGGATGATCAAGTTTGCGGAGAGGAGGTGATGTAGTAGGGGAGGAGAGGGTGGAGAAGGTCAGCAGATTGTGGTCAGACAGGGTGAGGGTTGAGTTTGTGAGATTAGTAAGGGAGCAAAGACGGGTAAAGATGAGATCCAGCGTGTGGCCATCTTTGTGGGTGGCAGAGGAGGACCATTGGGAGAGCCCGAAGGAGGAGGTCAGGGAAAGAATTTGAGAGGCGGTTGGGTGGGCAGTGTCAATGGGGATATTGAAATCACCCATAATGATGGTGGGGATGTCAGTAGAGAGGAAATGAAGTAGCCAGGTGGTAAAGTGGTCGAGGAAGGTGGGGATGGATCCAGGGGGGCGGTAGATGACGGCTAGCTGGAGGTTACAGGGGGAGAAGATGCGGACAGAGTGGGCTTCGAAAGATGGGAGAGTAACAGAGGGGGGTAATGGAATAGGGGTGAAGGAGCAGGTGTCGGATAGGAGTATGCCGACACCTCCGCCATGTTTGTCAGAGGGGCGGGGTGTGTGGGAAAGATTGAATCCGCCGTAGGATAGTGCAGCAGGGGAGGCCGTGTCGGAGGGGGTGAGCCAGGTCTCTGTGAGGCCAAGGAATGAGAGTTTATTAGAAATAAAGAGTTCATGGATGTCTGTGAGCTTATTACAGACTGAGCGGGCATTCCAGAGTGCGCCTGGCAGGGAGATTAGAGGAGCAGGGGCTGGGGGGATGGGTCTAAGGTTGGTCAGGTTGCGAGGGTGAGTGATGGTGGGGTTATGAGAGTTGGTGATGGGAAGTGGGGGTAGGGTGTAGGTGACTGTGGGGATGTGGCGGGGGGGGCCGGGATTAGGGGAAATGTCGCCAGCGAGTAGGAGGAGCAGGGAGAGGGTTAGCAGGTGGTAGCATGAGAGTTTATGTGGTGGCCGTGCCTGATTGGAGATGAAGGATTGAAAGTGCATGAATAGTTCAGAGTAGTGGATGAGATGGTTAGGTAGGATGGAGGGTGAGAGAAGTACTTTGTTGCTGGGTGGAGGGATGAGCGGGGGTAGCAGGAAGTGGAGAAGGATGGGAGTGAGAGTGCAAAGGAGGGGATACATTGTGGATGGTGAGCAGGGGATGGGAGTGTAGTGTGGGTCAGATGCAGCAGGAAGGAGAGCTGTAGTGGTGGGTGAGAGGTCAGTAGTGATGAGTAGTCTGGGGTTTACACAGTGAATACATAATTGCAGTACAAGTGAACAAAATGCATATCTGTTTGTTTGTCTTGCATGACTTACCCGTTTCCTGCCCCGTTTAACTGCACTTGTACAGTCGGCACTTATGCAGGTGGCATGATTGCAAGACCCCGCATGATTGCACCCCTTAGCTGGGTCTACATATATAGTGAGCTTCTACTTATGGTGGGTTTACACACACCAATCATTGTATCCAATCTCTGAACCAATCTCTGGTTGCAGTGAAATCATGGACAGATTGCTCCATGTTGTACACAGCCACAAAATGGAACTATGTGTCCATGATTTCACTGCAACCAGAGATTGGTTCAGAGATTGGATACAATGATTGGTGTGTGTAAACCCACCATTAGATGTGGGTCTATTACACTTGTTAATCAATCAATCAAAGAAACTCAGCACAGCAGAAGGTAATAAATGCAAGACAAATAAACAAGAGTTTCTGGCCATCCGGGGTCATAAACACTTTTAAACCAAAGATGACCTCTGAACATCCCACATCACAGACAGTAAGATGATTTCAGTATATTACATTATTAAAAGACAAGTATATTGTTGATTGAAGTGATAGATTCATATACTCCTCTTGTGGAGAGAGCCAGGCAGGAAAGATGAGTGAATTGAAGTGAATTGAAGTGATAGATTCATATACCTGTATGAAGAGAGCCAGGCAGGAAAGATGAGTGAATTGAAGTGAATTGAAGTGATAGATTCATATACCTGTATGAAGAGAGCCAGGCAGGAAAGATGAGTGAATTGAAGTGAATTGAAGTGATAGATTCATATACCTGTATGAAGAGAGCCAGGCAGGAAAGATGAGTGAATTGAAGTGAATTGAAGTGATAGATTCATATACCTGTATGAAGAGAGCCAGGCAGGAAAGATGAGTGAATTGAAGTGAATTGAAGTGATAGATTCATATACCTGTATGAAGAGAGCCAGGCAGGAAAGATGAGTGAATTGAAGTGAATTGAAGTGATAGATAGGAGCTACTATAAACAGTATTATCAAATGATAGCTCAGTCTACTGCTTCTCAGCTTGTAAAAGTCCTACGCAGGGCAATCTCACTGTCTGGATTATCAAATGCCGGATTAAAAGAATATTTAGGTTTCTGCTAAATTGAATGGCAGCTGACCAGGTCTTCAGCTGGAAATATGGAAAATTGCAGATATAAATATGATGTATTTGATAGGATTTTGCCCTAAATTGATCAACTCTTAGATATGGCGACTAGGAACGAGCAAACATTTAATAATTAGTTTCAGATTTGATTCGTCCAAATTGGCTAAAGAAATTAAGGTTTTGACCAAATCGATTAGTCTTGAATCAAAAACGTCTTGAAAATATGGTTATTGTGCACCATGTCCCTGTAGACCCCAAATCATAATAAGCAGAGGGAAGGGATTAAAAAATAATAAATATTATATATTGTCCCTTGCTAGGTCGTCCCAGGAAGGGAAGCAGCGGTGGCAGGATAAGTGAGGTGTAGGTCAAGGAGAGGTGAGTATATTTCCATACGTTAAAAGAATCCAACAAAATGGTGGCCACTATCTTTCTGTATTTGTACAAATCCAAATTTTTTTAGGCAAATCTAATTTGAGACAAATTTCAATTGTCATGAATAAGGAAGAGCGAATAAATTTGCAGGACTGGTGTCCATTACTCCATGGTCACTTGACAGGGGGAGCCCTGTGAATCGCCTCTAACTTGCCGGCATCACTGAAGCGCTTCTTTGGATTAGCCAGCTTGGCGCAACCGTCGTACATGCGTCACTCTGTAACTATGACCGCACACAAGGTTGGCTAATCACAAGAGGAGTCGGAGATGTTGATTTTTAGGGTGATTGTTGGGGCTACTGTCCTGCAGACACAAACCACAGACCTGGCCTTTTGGACCAAAGTCCTACAACTTGATTCCATCCTCTTGAATTGGGACCTTTTATATACGTGCAATGTATATTACAAAGATTTCCTGAAATTGAGATAATTACACATTGCATCAGTGCTATCTACTCCAGATCAGCTGCGAACACGTTTTAATTTTCCTGCAGCGCCTCCATAGGACAAATGAGGCATTACATAACCATTAAAAATGAATAGACTTTCTACTGCATGTAACACTGGTACTGTGTGTAGACACTGGCTGATAAGTAATGGCAATCCCGTAAAGAAATATAGATGCAGAGGATTTTCTGATCATCATAATGGGAGACCCAGACAATGGGGTTTTAGGGCACTGCCCTCCGGAGGCCACACTAGGTACTACAAGTTTGTAGTAACCTCCCCCTCCGCTTATAAACCCCTACCGCAGGAGATATCCTCAGTTTTAACCTTAGTGTGCTCGGAGGATCACACGCTTTGCTTGCACATCACAGCATTCTCACAGCTTACGTGATGGTGTCTGAAGATTGGTAGGTCCCGGTCGGGGACTTTCGGCAGTCTCCCTGTTCACCCTTGGGGAACACGCAGGTCGAGGTACCGGAGGGCCTTGAGCCTGGGCACTTCGTGCCCTCCCGGTACGCTGCCGCGCTCCTTCCCATCCCCCCGGGGGCTCTGGTGAAGTGGGAGCCAGGAGCCTTGCACAGCTCCGCTCCGTCCGAGGCCTCCCTAAATGGTGCTTACAGACCGGACTGGAGCCAGCCCAGTCCGAGGCCTCCCTAAATGGTGCTTACAGACCGGACTGGTGCTGCACCCCCGTCCGAGGCCTCACTGAATGGTGCTTACAGACCGGACCGGCACTGAGGTACTCCGTGTGTCTCCTGTGTGCCTGGGGGTAGTGTCTGACACTATGTGTGTTCATGACACTCAGACCGCGCGCACCCCTCGGGGTCCGCGGGTCTGGCGGTGTTTCCCTGTGCTGGGGTCACCCTGGCTGACCGCCCTGTGTGTCACAGGGGCTGAGGCTGTGGGCCGCAGATTTTGTCTGAGCCCTGGGTATGGTGCTTGCACTGTATCTCCCGCGCTGCGGGCTCCGGCGCCGGATTTCTTAAGATGGCTGCCTGGAGAGATGAGGAGCAGCCCATGCGGTGACGTCACGCTGGGCGTGTGTGTGTGCTTTCCCGGCCATCTTCTCCTCACTTCCCTATTGGGACTGGTCGAGGGCACTGCTGCGCTCCCGGGGAGACCTTGCAGAGCCCTTTAGGAGGCCACACACGCGCCGCTCCTCTCCACCGCATTAGCGGTCGGTAAGCCACCGGTGTACCGGTTTTCAGATTGGCTTATTCCCCTGCTGTCGGTATGTCCTCAGCAAGGAAGGGTGCTGCTAAGGTAGGCACTACAACCACTACCTGCGCTACGTGCAACGGGACGCTGGTTGGGGGGTCCTGCAATAACTGCGGACGCCCAGATGCCCGGATTGATAGTGCAGCGGCAGAAGCTGCAGCTCCGGTGCTGTACCCTGAGGTTCAGGTGAACCCAGGGCCATGGGAAACCCAGAATAAGATTAACGAATCTGTGTTATCCAAGCTGTCCTCCATGTCGCAATCCCTGGAGGCACTGACGAGGAGACTGGACATCCCAGCTGCTCCTTCAAGTTATCCCCGGGTGTCCCCCGGTCCAGTCGCGAGACCCCTTAAGCGGGCTCGCCGAGATGAATCCCCCGAGATCCAGACCCTCTCTGCGGAGGAGCGTCACTCCGATAGTGACGAGGATGATGGTGGGACTGTTCTCGAGTCTGTGTCCGACGGTGGGCCACCAGACGGGGTGGAGGACCTGGTATCCTCCATCAACGAGACATTGCATCTCGTGGCACCCCCTGAGGAGGTTGCACTCCATCCGAAGGAGGTGTATCAATGGTTGCAGCCGGAGGCTCGACCACGTGGCTCCTTTATGGACCACACTAATTTCGGAAGGGTGGTCAGAGAACCCAGGATTCATCCTGGGCGGCGTTATGTCCGCAAATCTAAGGACCCTCGCTTCCCCTTCCCCCAGGAGGTGCTTCAGGAGTGGTCGCAGTCCCCGAAGGTGGACGCTTCCATGACCAGGATTGCTGCGCGCTCCCTTTTCTCTGCCTCTGATAGCTCCTCGTTGAAGGACGCGACGGATAGACAGGTCGAACAACTCGCCAAGTCTTCCTATGAGGCTGTGGGGTCTTCATTCGCCCCCAATTTTGCCACGGTCTGGACCCTGCAGGCGATCACCACCTGTTTGGATGGTATCGCTGACCTGGCAGGGTCCGACTCAGAAGTCCTGGCGCTTACCGATAGGGCTCGGGCCTACGCGGACTACGCCAGGACGGCTGCCTTGGAGACTGCCAACCGCTCTGCTGTGGCCTCGGCCAATGCAGTTGCGATCCGCAGGTTATTGTGGCTGCGTCTCTGGGACTCAGATGCCACATCGAAGAAGATTCTGCAAAATCTTCCATTCTCTGGTGACAGGCTTTTTGGAACCGAGCTGGACAAGCTGATAAAGGATTCTGCGGAGTCTAAGATCCCACAGAATAAGCCTAAGCCAAGGTATACCGTCAAAAGGAACCCTAAACAGTGGTCCTTTCGCTCCAGCTCGCAGTCCTCGGCATCGTCCGCTCGCACGGACAGAGGGGGCAAATCCTCTACTCAGTGGCGCCCCAAGGGTCACCAGAAGAAGCCGGCGGGGGCGGCGGCTGCCACCCCCAAACCCACTTCCGCATGACTCGCTCCTTCGTCCTGCCGCCCCGCAGGTGGGGGGCCGCCTGTCCCGATTTCAGGACAGATGGTTACTCCACGTTCAAGATCAGTGGGTCCGAGACGTAGTCTCGCGCGGCTACAGGATAGAGCTGACGTCGCGGCCGGCGCACCGATTCCATCAGTCTGTCCCATCCCCAGAAAAGGCTCAGGCTTTTCACCTGGTGTTGGAGGGACTCCGCAGGGACGGAGTAGTGGTCCCAGTGCCTTCTGGGGAGAGGTTCCGGGGTTTTTACTCCAACCTCTTTATTGTCCCGAAGAAGGACGGCTCGTTTCGCCCGGTTCTGGACCTCAAGTTGTTCAACCGTCACGTGTTGGTTTGGAAGTTCCGCATGGAATCCCTGCGCTCCGTGATCGCGGCTGTGTCGCAGGGAGACTTCCTAGCGTCAATAGACATCAGGGATGCTTACCTTCACGTACCCATTGCGCCGGCTCATCAGCGCTGGTTACGATTCGCAGTGGGGGACGAACACTTCCAGTTCGTGGCACTACCCTTCGGGTTGGCCTCGGCACCGCGGGTGTTCACGAAAGTGATGGCCTCTATGATGGCACTCCTACACGTGCAGGGACATGCCGTCATACCCTATCTAGACGACCTGCTGGTCAGGGCGCCATCGGAACACCTTTGTCGGCAAAGCCTGGAGGTGACCATGCAATCTCTGGAACAGTTTGGGTGGCTTCTCAATATTCAGAAATCAACCCTGGTTCCGACCCAGTCACTGACATATCTGGGCATGGACTTCCACACAGACTCAGCTCTGGTGTCTCTACAGCTGGCCATACAATCAGGAGTGCACGATCTCATCCTGTCACCGCACTCATCCCTGCGGGGTTTGATGAAGCTGGTGGGGCGCATGGTGGCAGCCATAGAGGCGGTGCCTTTCGCACAATTTCGCCTCCGTCCTCTACAGCTGGAAATCCTCCGCAGATGGGACAAGAGGACGTCCTCTCTGGATCGGCTGGTGGTCCTTTCCCAACCGACCAGGGATTCCCTGCAGTGGTTGCTCCAGCCATGTCACCTGTCACGGGGCCGGTCCTTCCTCAAACCGTCATGGTTAGTGGTGACCACCGACGCCAGCCTCAAGGGCTGGGGTGCGGTGTTCTTACACCACAGCGCTCAAGGCCTCTGGACGCAGTCGGAGTCGGCATTGCAAATCAACGTGCTGGAGATCAAGGCGGTCTATCTGGCGCTTCTGGCGTTTCAGACGTTCCTGTCAGGGCGACCCATTCGGGTTCAGTCCGACAATGCGACGGCCGTCGCCTACATAAATCATCAGGGAGGGACCAGAAGTGCTCAGGCCCTCGCCGAAGTCCACCGCATTCTATCCTGGGTGGAGGACAACGACTGCCTGATCTCCGCAGTTCATATCCCAGGGGTCGAGAACTGGGAGGCCGACTACCTAAGCCGACAGGGGATGGACGCCGGAGAATGGTCTCTTCATCCGGACGTCTTCAGGGACATCTGCAGCAGATGGGCACCCCGGACGTGGACCTGATGGCCTCGCGGCTGAATCATCAGGTGCCACAATACATGGCGAGATCGTGGGACCCGCAGTCTCTGGGGGCGGATGCTCTGATTCTGCATTGGTCCAGGTTTCAGCTCCCATATGTGTTCCCACCTCTGGCGTTGATTCCCAAGGTCCTGTGGAAGATCAGGACGGAATGCCACGAAGCCATTCTAGTGGCCCCGGATTGGCCCAGGAGATCCTGGTATCCGGATCTGTGGCAAATGTCCGGCGGGAACCGGTGGGCTCTTCCAGAACGACCAGATCTTCTCGCGCAAGACCCCTTCTTCCACCTCAATTCCAGGGCCCTCAGATTGACTGCATGGCTCTTGAGACCTGGCTTTTGACCTCACGGGGGTTCTCCCCTTCGGTGGTTGACACCATGACATGGGCTAGAAAGTCCGTGTCTCGGAAGATATACCACAGAACGTGGAAAATCTTCTTCTCCTGGTGTGCCTCCAGTGGACGGTCACCGTGGCCTTTGTCGATTCCGACTCTGTTGTCTTTTCTACAGTCGGGCTTGGAGGTGGGCTTGTCCCTCAGCTCCCTGAAGGGTCAAGTATCAGCTCTTTCTGTGCTGTTTGACAGGCGCTTGGCGCTACTTCCAAAAGTCCGTCATTTTATGCAGGGGGTGTCTCGGGTGGTTCCGCCATACAGGCGACCGCTGGACCCTTGGGATCTTAACATGGTCCTGGCGGCTCTGCAGAAACCGCCGTTCGAGCCACTGAGGGAAGTTTCCCTCTCTCGACTTTCCCAGAAAGTGTTTTTTCTGGTGGCAATTACGTCTCTGAGACGTATTTCGGAATTGGCTGCACTGTCGTGCAAGTCACCTTTTCTGGTGATCCACCAGGACAAAGTGGTGTTGCGCCCGCGGGCAGACTTTTTGCCGAAGGTGGTTTCCACCTTCCACCTGAACCAAGAGATTGTCCTCCCATCATTTTGTCCTGCTCCCGTTCATCGGATTGAGCGCGACCTTCACACTCTGGATCTCGTGAGGGCTGTACGCATTTATGTGTCCAGGACTGCCTCCTTCCGGAGTTCGGACTCTCTGTTCATCCTTACGGCGGGTCGCTGTAAGGGGTCCGCGGCGTCAAAATCGACCTTGGCCAGATGGATCAAGGCGCCCATTCAAGAGGCTTACCGTTCTACTGGCGTGCCTCTCCCGGTGGGATTGAAGGCGCACTCGACCAGAGCCGTCGGTGCCTCCTGGGCTTTGCGACATCGCGCTTCAGCTCTACAGGTGTGTCAGGCGGCCACTTGGTCCAGCCTCCACACCTTCTCTAAGCACTATATGGTGCATACCCATGCCTCTGCGGATGCAAGTTTGGGCAGACGGGTCCTCCAGGCGGCGGTTGCCCACCTTAAAGGGGGACCGTGTATTTAAACGTCTTTTGAGGACCTCTTCCCGCCCTGGGGTTTGCTTTAGGACATCCCCATTGTCTGGGTCTCCCATTATGATGATCAGAAAAAAGAGAATTTTGTTTACTTACCGTAAATTCTTTTTTCTAGAATCATCAATGGGAGACCCAGCACCCACCCAGTTGTCCCGTTGGACGTTCTTCTGGACTGTTCCCAGTTGAGACAGTTTGTTTCGGGTTGTTGGACCGTATGTGCACGGTCTTCCCGATGGTTCGGGTGTGGTTTGTCTCCTCGCAGCTTATGGACCAAACTGAGGATATCTCCTGCGGTAGGGGTTTATAAGCGGAGGGGGCGGTTACTACAAACTTGTAGTACCTAGTGTGGCCTCCGGAGGGCAGTGCCCTAAAACCCCATTGTCTGGGTCTCCCATTGATGATTCTAGAAAAAAGAATTTACGGTAAGTAAACAAAATTCTCTTTTCTTTATGTGAAGGTATATTGAAGGTTATTCTTATTTTTTTGCCCCATAGAAAGAAAGAACGGAGAAGTTGGTGATCTCGCCCCTGAACCAGCTCCTTACAATGTTTGCTGGACCTCACAAACTGGTGCAAAAACGCTTCGACAAGCTGCTGGATTATCACAACTGCACGGAGCGAGCGGAGAAACTGAAGGACAAGAAGACTCTGGACGAGCTGCAGTCAGCCAGAAACAACTACGAGGCTCTGAACGCTCAGCTCCTCGATGAGCTGCTCAAATTTCACAATTACGCCAAGGAGTTGTTTGCCAGCTGTGTCCGGGCTACGCTAATGCTCATTGTGACTTTGTCAAACTCGCCCTGGAGGAACTAAAACCTCTTCTATCAGTAAGTCCGATCACCTTGTGTTTATATCTATGACTGCTGGTACCCAGCCCCTATATCGTCCCTGTATTGTGTGAAAAATGCGACAAATCTGGTTCTATAAACCACTTGGCCTTAGCTACCAATCCATGATCCATTGGCTCTAGGTCTGATTAGAAATAAACGAAGCTCCCAAAACTAATTTCAGGCAGAATCTATTAAATTGATTTGTAGATTTAATTTGGTTCGAATAAAATTTAGGTCGCAATTAAAAGATGTTTTCTATGCGCTGAGGTGTCTACAGACCCCAAAATATACTAAACTCAGGGTTCGAAATAATAAAAGATTCTACTGACCTGGTGCAGCAGTTCCCCACCCAAATCACTACTTGCTCCCGCTGGACTTTGTATCTTCTGGTGCCTACAAACGCCCATGATGTCAATGATGAGCGTCATGCTTCACCAGACCATATGAGGCCTGGAAGATCCAAAGACTAGCGAGAGAGTGGTGAACCTGACGGGACGTTGCGGGTTAGAACAGGCGATATCCTCTTTTTATTTAGTTTTTAAACATCTCTTCAGCTCTTATTTGTATGTGATGAAATGGAGGCCACAAACATGGACTTAAGATATTTTCATTAGCCAACCTATTAACGATGCTATACCAGACCCATCCCATGGCTAAGAGGGGCGCCGCTGTTCTTGTGGTGTGATTTTATTTTATTGACTCATATCTGCTTTTTTTTAGCTGTTGGGGATTGGAGGACGAGAAGGGAACCTCATTGCGTTATTCCTGGAGGAACACGGCAAAGCCCTACAACAGCTCCAGGGCTTCACGTTCTTCCCTGAGAATCCTCCTCCGGCCAAGAAGCCTTTTGAGAGGAAAACCATTGAACGCCAGTCTGCAAGAAAGACCGTACCGAGTCCGGTGAGTGACGTGGCAGCAGCACACACATAACGTATATTTGCTGTATCGCCTCCTTGTCTCTAGGAAATGTCTTGTTTTCTAAGATTAGTCCTTTACCTTCTCAGGCCAAATACATCCCACAGCTGGATGAACATCGGACGCTCTTACTTGCTAGATACCCACCTGAAAAACTCTACCAGGCCGAGCGTAACTTCAACGCTGCCCAGGACCTGGACGTTTGTGTGCAGGAGGGCGATCTGGTTGGTGTCATCAAACAGCAGGACCCAATGGCGAGTCAAAATCGCTGGCTGGTAGACAATGGAGGTAAGAGGTGCAGGTTTATATTGTGTATGAATATGAGCAGGACCTTACTCTTTTAGTAATTATTGAGGGTCCTAACTCACAAACCCACCTGTGAATCCACCTTCTTTTCTCAGTGAAAAGCTCAGTGAGAGGGAAAGGTTGTCGCACACTTTACATCGAACTTCTCCTTCGCTTTATGTCGCAGAGATATGTCAAATGTATTAACCTGAGGGTCCAGGTACTGAAAGCCCCCACCGGTCTTTACAAAAAAAAAGCAAAATCACTAAGTTGACAGCATTTCCTTCCCATAAGTTGAGGATGGACTCGTCAGTCTCCAAGAGGAACAGCACTTGGCTAAATTCTTTTGCTGCATTATTTTAGCTATTGGTGGCGGGGGTCACAAGATTCACACCCTCACCAATCAAAATATTCTAAGTGCGGTCGTTCATTAAACTGTATAGCTAGGATAATTTTAATAGAAAAATAAATGTGCCCAAGCGCCAACAGGTAGGTAGTTGCTACCTACATGCCTGTGGTGCTCGATTCACCGCCGGCAAAGAACAGTCATAGACCGATCCTGCTGGCGATACAATGACTTTGTCAACAGAGCGGCAGCTTTTTTCTTACTGCTCAGTATAAGGGGTGGGACAGCCAACGTCTTGTTGATTGACAGCTAGCTCCCCGCTACCTAACTGGGGAGCCGGCTGTCAATAAACATGACATCAGCTGTGATACCCATCAACAGAGCAGAGAAGCCGCCTGCAGGAGCTGACTTAGACCACTCCGTGTCGGCGTTGTACAGCGCAGGGCACAACAGCTGACAACTACCTGAATGTTAGTGCTTAGGCACATTTTTAGGTAAAAGAGAGTATATGGACATTGCAGCCAGTGATCACAGCGCACTCTCTCTGTGATATAAAACAAGTTTGTTAACAGTCAATGAAATGTTTTCTCCTTCGCCTCATTGGGGGACACAGACCGTGGGTGTTATGCTGCTGTCCACTAGGAGGCGACACTAGGCAGAATCTGCAAAAGAGTTAAATGTTTCCTCCTCTGCAGCATTACACCCCCGAACAGGAAGTGATTCTCCAGTTTTTGCTTAGTGTCTAGGAGGCACACACAGATTTTTTAGTGCTCCTAAAATACTTCCTTTTTTGAATTTTTTCCTTCAAGAAGAAGAAAAGTGGGTCTCTGAGGAGACTCCCGGCATGGTCCCTCCTCGGCCCCCCACTGTTGGGGGCGCCTGGTTGAGGTCGACATTTTTCCCCCACATGCCGCTCCCTCCTCGGCCCACCACTGTTGGGGGTGCCCGGTTGAGGTCGAGAAGATGGCCCCCCTTCCCCAGCTCCCCACTGTTGGAGACCCTGGGTTGAAGTTGAGGCTCCACAGGAGCCCCCTGACGGTGGACGGCAGCATCCCTCCCTAATCACCCCTCCGGGGCTTTTTTAGGCTGAGGCACCGCAGGTAGGGCACAACCATACTGCAGGGTCACTGCAGCACGATCCAGAAACCTCAGCTCTGCTGAGTGTTTTCTGAGGGCCACGGGCCCCAGCAAAGCTTCAACCTGCCAAATGCTAATTGGCACAGGCTCCAGGACACCCAGCTTGCTGTGTGCTCCTCATGGGGCTGGGGGAACGCATTTTGAGGCATCGGTAGCCATTGCCAGGACCACAGATCCTGTGCTCCTGCAAGCAGCGAGCACATTCACAGGCTGCAGCATACTATAGGCTGCAGCACACTCCATACTATCCCGGCTGCGCCCGTTTGAGCACAGCAGCGGTGGATCACTCAGCGTGCTCTGGATGCCAACAGGGCACCTGCCCTTTCATTGGCGCATCCTCCGGTGCCTGCCAGCGTTGCCTCCGGTTCTGGCCGCGGACCTCCGCGCCGGACCTCCGCCGGTCCCGGGCCCGCGATTCACGCGAGGCCCCGGCTTCGGCCTAGCCAGACGTCACCGCCCCTTTTCCCCGCCCAACTGCCCGCCCCCCGCCTGACGTCAGAGCCTCGCAGCGTCAGCACGGGAGGCGGAACAGGGCTGAAAAAGGCGCCCTCAGCTTCTCTGCGCGCTCTCGTGCTGGCTCCGCCCCCCTTCTTTACATCGCCGCCATTACAGCCCCGGCGCTGACACCGCTGTATAACAGCGGCGAACAGCGCTGAGGCATTAGGAGGCACGGGCCAACCAAGGCAGGCATGGCTAAAAGGGGGAAAAACCCTAAAAACTCTGGGGTTGCTCCTAGGGCTCAGTACTGGGCGGAATATTTGCAGGGGCACCCACTAAGAGGCAGATGGCAGCAGGCTCATGCTTGCCACCACTGCAGCATTTTTTTGTCCCTATCCTGCCTGCAGGAGATAAGAGGAACATAGGGATTCATGTCAGGATCCTTGTCCAACATTACAGCCAGTGCGGTGTACACAGGGACCCATTAGCACAAAGCTGTGCTGCGGCCATCCGACGGTTACTGAAGGGCAGCTAGCATGATACAGCCTGCTGCGACCTGTCCTCCTTCCCCCCCCCCCCCTCCCCTTACACCATGCATGGAACATGTAATGCTACCCCCTGTACACCGGGTTTCTATTATATAATCACAAATGGTTTTTTTTTTTGCCCCTTTTGAGTCCACACGCGCTGCGAGTCAGCGTGGTCATGTGGATACGCCCGAAGCATGGCCGCGCAGCGGCCGTTGCGGGCGGTTCTGGGGCGACTCGCTATGCCCGCGCAGCGGGCGTGGCGAGTCGCCTTGGCGGCGCGAAGCATTGGCCGCGAAGCGGCCATTGCGAGTCAGAGACTCGCTCTTCTAGAATCCCGATGCATGTGCGTCGGGCACCCAGCTAGTAGAGTAATATCATACTACGAGGAATACTGACTATGCCCAGAGCAGTACAGGCAGAGTCCCTCTGCCCAGCGCACGGACCAATAGCAGTTGTTCCTACCACCGTGCCAGATACAGGTACATGTGGTTACACCTATTCGACCTGATAGCTTACCCGGGGGGCAGCTAGGTTTAAGGAATATACCGACATGCCTTTTTTAATCGATCCACCAACGTTGGCGGAGCCCCGTTGATCTTCAAACCTCAAATACTCGCCATCATACCCTTCCCAGGCCCCCACACAGTTGAGAGAACTAGTTTGTGGGGGAATTATTACTGCTTTAACTCGCAGGTTTCTTCCTCGGCCCTCCATTGTTGGAGAGCACAGTTGAAGTTGATTTAATCTACAATTACCTGACAACCGCAAGGATCCCAGGACCGTTGCCAATCCTCTCCAAATCTCACAGCTGGAGTTCTGGTTGGCGGTGATGACAGTCAAGTCTCACATGTCGCAGGCTTATATACCTCGGATCCGCAACTGCACGAGTAATTTTGCTACGGGTCTCTGGGACCTAAGATCCATAGCATACTCCCTCCTCAGCGCCCCACGGTTGGAGGCGCTGGGTTGTAGCCGAGATTGCTATACACCATACTTCTTCCTCGACTCCCCACTGTTGGGGGCTCGGGTTGAAGCTGCGACGGTACAAGGCCTGGCTGGCCTCCGTCCCCAAACTACATCAACGAAACTCTGGGTCGCAGACAGTGGAATGCGAATCCTGTTGCCAATCCTCACCATACCTATATTAGGTACTTGGGTTGAGATGACACGTGCGAGCGCTCTGAACAGCCCGCTTCAAAGCAGGCCTTCGCAGACCCCCGACTGCGTTATCCCAATGGATGGGCCTTTCTGGGCCCCGTATGAACGTGGCCCGAGCATTCTTCACGCACTCTGTCTCTCGACTCAGGAGTCAAAAAGAGAATACCCAGGTGGGATAGCGCTCGCCGTGTGCAGCGCAGCACACCGGCGATGCACTATTGTGGGCGCAGCCTCCGGTTTCGGCCAGCGCTGCTCCTGACTTCCGGCTCCCTCCGGACCTCCGCGCCAGGCCTCTGCCGTTCCTGGGCCCCGCGATTTTCGCGAGGCCCTGGCTTCGGCCTAGCCGTGACATCACTGGTTCAACCGCCCGCCCTCTGCCCGCTTGACATCGGAGCCCCCGAAGCGTCAGCACAGGGAGTGGGCGCGAGGCTAAAAAGGGCCTGAAGCGAAAACACTACAAAGCTTTTTCCCAGCCTGAAGTTGGCAATGTCTATACTACAATTCAGCTGTCTCCCATTTCTGGAGGACCCTTTTATCAATGCATGACTTTCAAGGTCTGCGAACAGTGGCATTTGCACCGTGCTCGTTAAGAAGACTCTGTAGGATCAAACTCCACAGGTCTACCGCAATTGCAAGGCACATGCTGCAGCACAGCATACACATTCCAGGAGTCCCTGCTCCGCTGCGTACTCCTGACGGCCACATACTGCAGCATCATGTATGGAGTCTCAGCCGTATTGGACGCACATCATCGCATGGAAATAGCGGCCTTTAGTTGCAACACCTCCACAGCTCTAGCCAAAATTCCCCAGACAAGGCACGGATTCTTCGGCTTGGAATCAGCAACCTCCGTCAGAGGTCTCTTCAATTCTTCACAACTGCTATAAGTGTCCTAGACAGCATAGTGGCAGCTTGGAAGTCAGTTCCATTGGCTCGGCTGAGTCGCCGGCCTTTTGCAATTATCCATGCTCAGGCGTTGCACGAAAACAGGATGGAGTGCGATGTGCCCCCATCACCATGCACAGGGCAGTAGTCTTGCCCTGTCTCGAAGATGCCCCTCAATCTACGAACATTCGTGCAGTATCTCTAGTACTGAAATCTTTCAGTTACCTTCTGGCATTTGAACATGTCAGGATACAGTCAGACAATGCCACATCTGTGGCATATGTCAACCACCAGGGGGGAACCCGCAGTCTAAGCGATGACAAGTTCACCACATCCTTTACTAGGTGGAAACCTTGGAACACTGTAATGCCAGCTGTTCTCCTACCAGGTGTACACATCTAAGAGGCGGATTTCCTAATCCACCAAGGGATGGACTCAGGGGACTGGCCCCTTCATCTAGCAGTCCTCCGTCGAAACGCCAACGCCAGGAAACCACAGATATGGACCTGACGGAGTCACGCCTCAGTGCCACGGTCCCGGCCTTCCTGGCCTGGTCTCAGGATCCACAGTCAGTGGCACAGACGCATTAGTCCAAGCCTGGACCGGTATCCGTCTCTCCTATATTTTTTCACCACTAACGGATAGTCTGGAATATCAAACGAGGACATTGTGGAATCATCTTCGCGGTCTCAGACTGACCCACACGCGCTTGGTGCGTAGACTCGTCCAATTTAGAGCAGCAGTACCAGGACGTCTCACAGACAGTCCAGACCTGCTCGATCACGGCCAGTTCTCCCTCAGAATTCCTCACGTCCGAGGTTAATGGCTTAGCCTTTGACACCTAGAATTTAACCAAGGGTTTTTGTTTTTTCCAGGATATTGTAATGACCGTAGTCACAGAACGGACACCAGCTTTATCAGCAAGATCCCATCACACATGGGTAATCGTTTTATTTTTTTGCTTGGGGCACCTCTAGAGGTAATTCCCCTTGGCCTTACTTCATACCAGGGACTCTCCTTTTCTTTCACTCAGACCTATACCAGGTCTGTTCTTAGGGTCTCTTACACAGCAGGTCTTTCAGCTGTTTGTCACCCTCTTACAAACACGTCTTGCCACCAGATTTCTATGAAATCCTTCTTTCGAAGGGTCTGCTATTTACGGTATCCATACAACAAGATTACACCCGGGGGGACCTGAACTTGGTCCTCACGGCACTACAAGAACCATCTTTTCAGCCTCGATGGGATGTTACCTTTAGCATCCTCATCCAAATAGTAGTATGGTTCGGTAGCATTTATTGTCTCTGCAGAAGTAACAGTACTTGCAGCGGTCTCATGTAATCCATCTTTTTCTAGTCTTCCATCTAGATAAGATTGTCCTATGGCTGGTTCCATTCTTCTTTGAAGGTAGGTTTACTCCTTCCACTTACATGAAGACATTTCTGTGCCATCGCTGCGCCCGACTCCAGTCCGTCCGGTCGTGAAGGACCTACATATGCGGGACCTTGACAGGGCCTTACGCGTCTAGGCATCCAAGACAGCGCCCATCTAAGAGGTCGGATTCCCCTTTATCCTTCTTCCAATGGGCAGACATAAAGACACGTCAGCCTCTAAGGCTCCCCTAACGAGGTGGATCCCTCTAACCATCCAAGACGCTTATACCTTCAAGGACTCTTCCCTTCCGGCAGGTCACGGCACATTCTAGTACGGCCGTGGAAGCTTCCTGGACAGTTCGGTAAGAGGTATCGGCGCAACAAGTGTATCGGCAGCCAAAAGGTCAGCCTACACCCAAACTTAAGCCACTATAGTGCTTACACTCAGTCCTCGACAAACGCAGGTCTGGGTACATGGGCCATCCAGACGGCAGCAGCTCGCCTGTCGGTGCATAGTTCTTCACTGACCATGCTCAGTGTCGCTAGTTCCATTGTTCTTCCCACCCAGGGACTGCTTTGGGACGTCCCACGGTCTGTGTCCCCCAATGAGGCGAAGGAGAAAAGGAGATTTTTGTGTACTCACCGTAAAATCCTTTTCTCTTAGCCTCTAATTGGGGGACACAGCACCCACCCCGTTGCCCTTGTGGGCCTTTTCTACAGTTCACATAGCTTCTCAGCTGTTACATGGTTAACATGTTTGCCTATCACTCGGTTGACTGTTTAACCTTGTGCCTGTTTATTTCCAGGCCTTGTAGTACTGTGAGCCTGTTTAGTTACAGGCCTTGTTATACGATTATTACTTTGTTAACTCTTCACTGTTTTCCACATGCTCCTGCCTAGTTACAGGCCTTGTGGTACTAGTATTACTCTGCAAACTCTTACCTGTTTACTAACGTGCCTGTTTGTTTTCAGGCCTTGTTACACTGTTATTACCTTGTAAAGTATATTTGTTTACACAGGACGCCTGCGTAGACTTCCTGTGTCAATGTTATTATCTGTTAACTCTCCTACTGCTTTAGCACAAAAACTGGAGAATCACTTCCTGTTCGGGGGTGTAATGCTGCAGAGGAGGAAACATTTAACTCTTTTGCAGATTCTGCCTAGTGTCGCCTCCTAGTGGACAGCAGCATAACACCCACGGTCTGTGTCCCCCAATTAGAGGCTAAGAGAAAAGGATTTTACGGTGAGTACACAAAAATCTCCTTTTTCATTACAGAAAGATTCAGCTGTGACTCCTGGCTGTAATATCTGTACACTCTTATAATCTATGATCCCCAGCTGTAATGTCTGTATACTCTTATAATCTGTGATCCCGGCTGTAATGTCTGTATACTCTTATATTCTGTGATCCCCAGCTGTAATGTCTGTATACTCTTATATTCTGTGATCCCGGCTGTAATGTCTGTATACTCTTATATTCTGTGATCTCCGGCTATGATGTCTGTATACTCTTATATTCTGTGATCCCCGGGTGTAATGTCTGTATACGCTTATAATCTATGATCTCAGGCTGTAATGTCTGTATACTCTTATATTCTGTGATCCCGGCTGTAATGTCTGTATTCTCTTATTTTCTGGTCATCATAATGGGAGACCCAGACAATGGGGTTTAGGGCACTGCCCTCCGGAGGTCACACTAGGTACTACAAGTTTGTAGACACCGCCTCCTCCGCTTATAAACCCCTACCGCAGGGAACATCCTCAGTTTTAAACTTAGTGTGCTCGGAGGATCACGCTTTGCTTGCACTTCACTACATTCTCACATTTTACGTGATGGCGTCTGAAGACAAGGTAAAATGGTTCCGGTCGGGACCGGCGACAGCCTCCCTGCTCACCCTTGTGGAACACGCAGGTGGAGGTACCGGAGGGCCTAGAGCCTGGACACTTTGTGTTCTCCCGGTACGCTGTCGCGCTCCTTTCCATCCCTCTCTGGGGGGCTCTGGAGAGTGGGAGATGGGAGCCTTGCACAGCTCCGCTCCGTCCGAGGCCTCCCTAAATGGTGCTTACAGACCGGACTGGAGCCAGCCCAGTCCGAGGCCTCCCTAAATGGTGCTTACACTCCGGACTGGTGCTGAATCCCCCGTCCGAGGCCTCCCTAAATGGTGCTTACAGACCGGACCGGCACTGAGGCACTTTGTGTCTCCGGTGTGCCTGGGGGTAGTGTCTGGCACTTTATGTGTTTTCATGACACTCAGACCGCGCGTTACCCTCGGGTCCGCGGATCTGCGGGTGCACCCTGTGCTGGGGTCACCCTGGCTGACCGCCCTGTGTGTCACAGGGGCTGAGGCTGTAGGCTGCGGATGTTTGTTTGTGCATGCAGTCTGTGTGTAGTATTTCACACTAATTCCCGCGCTGCGGGCTCTGGCACCTTCATGCTAAGGCTGCTTGGAGGATGGGAAGCAGCCCGTGCGGTGACGTCATCGATGGGCGTGTGTGTGTGCTTCCCGCGTGTTTTCGGCGCCGCCCACAGTTTCACTGTCGGCGGCCATCTTTATCCCTCACTTCCCGGCTGGGATCTGTATGCAGCGTGCGTCTGCACTCCAGGGGAGACCGGAAACCTTCGCGGAGGTCACACACACACACCGCTTCCTCCTACCGCTTTGCTGCGGTCGGTAAGCCACCGGAACTCCCGTTTTTTTGTCTGCAATTTGGCTTATTTTCCCCTACTGTGGCGATGTCCTCAGCTAGGAAGCGTGCTGCTAAGGCGGCAGAGACCACCATTACCTGTGCTACATGCAATGGGACACTGGTGGAGGGGTCCTGCAATAACTGCGGACGCCCAGAGGCCCGGACTGACACTGCTGAGTCAGCAGCTCCGGTGCTATACCCTGAGGTTCAGGTGATCCCAGGGCCATGGGAGACTCAGAATAAGATCAATGAATCTCTGTTGTCCCAGCTGTCCTCCATGTCGCAATCCCTGGAGGCACTTAATAGGAGGCTGGATAGCCCAGCTACTCCATCCAGTTACCCCCGGGTGTCTCCCTCTTCTGCTGTGAGACCCCTTAAGCGGGCTCGTCGTGAGGAATCACCCGAGCTCCAGGCTCTCTCTGAGGAGGAGCGTTCCTCTGATGGTGAGGACGATGATGGGGGTTCAACTTTCGGGTCTGTGTCTGTATCTGAACCACCAGACGGGGTGGAGGATCTGGTGTCCTCTATCAACGAGACCTTACGTCTCGTAACACCCCCTGAGGAGGTGACGGTGTACCCGAAGGAGGTCTATCAATGGCTGCGGCCAGAGGCTAGACCAAGTGGCTCCTTCATGGACCACACGAACTTTGGAAGGGTGGTTAGAGCTCCCAGGTTACATCCTGGGCGGCGTTATGTCCGCAAACCCAAGGACAATCGCTTCCCCTTCCCCCAGGAGGTGCTTCAGGAGTGGTCGCAGTCCCCGAAGGTGGATGCTTCCATGACCAGGATTGCTGCACGCTCCCTTTTCTCTGCCTCTGATAGCTCCTCGCTGAAGGATGCGACGGATAGACAGGTCGAGCAACTCGCCAAGTCTTCCTATGAGGCTGTGGGGTCTTCATTTGCCCCTAATTTTGCCACGGTCTGGACCTTACAAGCGATTACTACCTGCTTGGATGGTATCTCTGACCTGGCAAGGTCCAGTCCAGAGGTCCTGGCACTTACCGAGAGGGCGAGGGCCTATGCGGACTACGCCAGGACGGCGACTCTGGAAACTGCCACTCGCTCAGCTGTGGCTTCGGCCAATGCTATAGCGATCCGCAGGTTGTTGTGGCTGCGTCTTTGGGACTCAGATACCACATCCAAGAAGATCTTGCAGAATCTTCCGTTCGCTGGTGACAGGCTTTTTGGCACCGAACTGGACAAGCTGATAAAGGATTCTGCTGAGTCTAAGATACCGCAGAATAAGCCTAAGCCACGGTATACCGTTAAAAGGAACCCAAAACAGTGGTCCTTTCGTTCCAGCTCGCAGTCATCAGCACCGTCCGCTCGCGCGGACCGAGGGGGCAAGCCCGCTTCTCAGTGGCGATCTAAGAGTCGTCCAAAGAAGCCGGCGGGGGCAGCAGCTGCCACCCCCAAACCCGCCTCTACATGACTCGCTCTCTCATCCTGCCTCCCCACAGGTGGGGGGCCGCTTGTCTCGCTTTCAGGACAAGTGGCTACTTCACGTTCAAGATCAGTGGGTTCGAGACGTGGTCTCGCGAGGTTACAGGATAGAGATGACGTCAAAACCGATATCCCGATTCCATCGGTCGGTCCCATCACCAGAAAAGGCTCAGGCTTTTTACCTGGTGTTGGAGGGTCTCCGCAGGGACGGAGTGGTGGTCCCGGTGCCTTCCGGAGAGAGGTTCAGGGGTTTTTACTCCAACCTCTTTATCGTCCCGAAGAAGGACGGATCCTTCCGCCCGGTGCTGGACCTGAAGTTGTTCAACCATCACGTGTTGGTCCGGAAGTTCCGTATGGAATCCCTGCGCTCCGTGATCGCAGCTGTGTCACAGGGGGACTTCCTAGCGTCCATAGATATCCGAGACGCTTACCTTCATGTGCCCATTGCACCGGCTCATCAGCGCTGGTTGAGATTCGCAGTGGGGGAAGAACACTTCCAATTTGTGGCGCTGCCGTTCGGGTTGGCCTCGGCACCGCGGGTGTTCACAAAAGTGATGGCCTCTATGATGGCTCTCCTGCACGTGCAGGGGCATGCCGTCATTCCCTATTTAGACGACCTGCTGGTCAGGGCGCCATCAGAACACCTCTGTCAAGAGAGCCTGGATGTGACCATGCGGTCTCTGGAACAGTTCGGTTGGCTCCTCAATATTCAGAAGTCAACGCTAGTTCCGACCCAGTCCTTGACATATCTGGGCATGGACTTCAACACAGCCTCAGCCCTGGTGTCGCTGCCACGAGTCAAACAGATGGCGATCCAATCAGGAGTGCAAGCAGTCCTCCTGTCACCACAATCATCCCTACGGGTGTTGATGAAGCTGGTGGGGCGCATGGTGGCAGCAATAGAGGCGGTGCCTTTCGCACAATTTCGCCTCCGTCCTCTCCAGCTGGAGATTCTCCGCAGGTGGGACAAAAGGACGATTTCTCTGAATCGGCTGGTGACCCTTTCCCACCGACCAGAGATTCCCTGCAGTGGTGGTTACAGCCACACCACTTGTCTCGGGGCCGATCCTTCATCAAGCCGTCATGGTTAGTGGTGACCACCGACGCCAGTCTGAAGGGCTGGGGGCGGTGTTCCTACACCACAGGGCCCAAGGCCTCTGGACTCAGTCGGAGTCGGCGTTGCAGATCAACGTGCTGGAGATCAAGGCGGTCTATCTGGCACTCCTGGCTTTTCAGAGATTCCTCTCAGGACAGCCCATTCGGGTTCAGTCCGACAATGCGACGGCCGTCGCTTATATAAATCATCAAGGAGGAACCAGGAGTGCAGAGGCTCTGGCCGAAGTTCACCGCATCCTATCCTGGGCGGAGGACAACAACTGCCTGATCTCCGCAGTTCACATCCCAGGGGTCGAAAACTGGGAGGCCGACTACCTGAGCAGGCAGGGGATGGACGCCGGAGAGTGGTCTCTTCATCCGGATGTCTTCAGAGAAGTCTGCAGCAGATGGGGCACTCCGGACGTGGATCTGATGGCCTCACGGCTGAATCATCAGGTGCCGCAATACATGGCGAGGTCATGGGATCCTCAGTCTCTGGGGGCAGACGCCCTGATCCTGACTTGGTCCAGATTCCATCTGCCGTATGTGTTCCCGCCTCTGGCTCTGATTCCCAGGGTGCTGGGGAAAATCAGGTCGGAGTGCAGGGTAGCCATTCTAGTGGCTCCAGATTGGCCCAGGAGGTCCTGGTATCCGGACCTGTGGCAACTGTCAGGCGGACACAGGTGGGCTCATCCAGAACGCGCAGATTTACTCGCGCAAGGCCCATTCTTCCACCTCAATTCCAGGGCCCTCAGATTGACTGCATGGCTCTTGAGGCCTGGCTGCTGACATCCAGGGGTTTCTCCCCTACAGTGGTTGCCACTATGAATCGGGCTAGGAAGCCCGTTTCCAGGAAGATGTACCACAGGACGTGGAAAATCTTTTTTACTTGGTGTGCCTCTGGTGGACGGTCTCCGTGGCCCTTGTCCATCCCGACGTTGTTGGCTTTCCTACAGTCGGGTTTGGAATTGGGATTATCCCTTGGCTCCTTGAAAGGTCAAGTATCAGCACTTTCAGTGCTGTTTGACAGGCGATTGGCGCTCCTCCCGAAGGTCCGTCAATTTCTGCAGGGGGTGTCGCGGATGGTTCCGCCCTACAAGAGACCTCTGGACCCTTGGGACCTTAACATGGTCCTGGCGGCATTACAGAGACCACCGTTTGAGCCGCTGAGAGATGTTTCTCTATCTCGTCTGTCCCAGAAAGTGGCCTTTCTGGTGGCAATTACGTCTCTGAGGAGGGTCTCAGAATTGGCTGCACTATCGTGCAAGTCACCCTTTCTGGTGGTCCACCAAGACAAGGTGGTGTTGCGCCCACGGCCAGAGTTCTTGCCGAAGGTGGTTTCAGCTTTTCACCTGAACCAGGAGATTGTTCTCCCATCATTTTGCCCCGCTCCTGTTCATCAGGTTGAACGCGACCTCCATACTCTGGATCTCGTGAGAGCTGTACGCATTTATGTGTCCAGGACCGCCTCCTTTAGGAGTTCGGATTCCTTATTTGTTCTTACGACAGGTCGCTGTAAGGGGTCCGCGGCATCAAAATCGACATTGGCCAGATGGATTAAGGCTTCCATTCAAGAGGCTTACCGGGCTTCTGGTTTGCCTCTCCCGGTGGGATTGAAGGCTCACTCTACCAGAGCTGTAGGTGCCTCCTGGGCTTTGCGACATCGAGCGTCTGCTCTACAGGTGTGTCAGGCGGCCACTTGGTCCAGCCTGCACACTTTCTCTAAGCACTATATGGTGCATGCCCATGCCTCTGCGGATGCAAGTTTGGGCAGGCGGGTCCTCCAGGCGGCGGTTGCCCACCTTTAAAGGGAACCATGTGTTATCCGTCTTGTTGAGGAACTCTTCCCGCCCTGGGGTATTGCTTTAGGACATCCCCATTGTCTGGGTCTCCCATTATGATGACCAGAAAAAAGAGAATTTTGTTTACGTACCGTAAATTCTTTTTTCTTTAATCATCAATGGGAGACCCAGCACCCACCCAGTTGTTCCGTTGCATGTTTTTTGCATTTGCTCTGTTCTCTGTTGAGACAGTGTTTGCCGGGTTGTTGAGCCGTCTGTGCACGGCGTTCTTCCCGATGTTTCGGGTGTGGTTTATTTCCTCCTCGCAGCTTATGGACCAAACTGAGGATGTTCCCTGCGGTAGGGGTTTATAAGCGGAGGAGGCGGTGTCTACAAACTTGTAGTACCTAGTGTGACCTCCGGAGGGCAGTGCCCTAAACCCCATTGTCTGGGTCTCCCATTGATGATTAAAGAAAAAAGAATTTACGGTACGTAAACAAAATTCTCTTTATTCTGTGATCCCCGATTGTAATGTCTGTATACTCTTATATTCTATGATCCCCGGCTGTAATGTCTGTATACTCTTATAATCTATGATCTCAGGCTGTAATGTCTGTATACTCTTATATTCTGTCATCCCCAGCTGTAATGTCTGTATACTCTTATATTCTGTGATCCCAGGCTGTAATGTCTGTATACTCTTATATTCTGTGATTCTAGGCTGTAATGTCTGTATACTCATATTCTGTGATCCCCAGCTGTAATGTCTGTATACTCTTATAATCTGTGATCCCCGGCTGTAATGTCTGTATACTCTTATATTCTGTGATCCCCAGCTGTAATGTCTGTATACTCTTATACTCTGTGATCCTCGGCTGTAATGTCTGTAGACTCTTATATTCTGTGATCCCCGGCTGTAATGTCTGTATACTCTTATATTCTGTCATCCCAGCTGTAATGTCTGTATACTCTTATATTCTGTGATCCCCGGCTGTAATGTCTGTATACTCTTATATTCTGTGATCCCCGGCTGTAATGTCTGTATACTCTTATATTCTGTGATCCCCAGCTGTGATGTCTGTATACTCTTATATTCTGTGATCCCCGGCTGTAATGTCTGTATACTCTTATATTCTGTGATCCCCAGCTGTAATGTCTGTATACTCTTATATTCTGTGATCCCCAGCTGTAATGTCTGTATACTCTTATTCTGTGATCCCCGGCTGTAATGTCTGTATACTCTATTTCCTCCCCTGCCCAGGAGCTGTGGTATATCCAACCTCTTCCTTCATGGTCGGACACATACATTACACAGGGACACATTTATAAAAATATCTCAGGACAGAAAAATTTCTTTTTAACACATTCAATTGTGGAATTTATTTTTATTCTAAGATCTATTAATTAAGATGCACAATTGTTTGACACAAGGAACCTTACTGGCATACTTCCACAGGTTTTATATATGCAATCAAACTACAAATCTATGAACTTGTTTGGCCGGATCCCCATCAGGTGCTGGTGGTCCCCGGTGATTATTGTTTCCACATCTTATGGTGGGTTTACACGTCCCGATATCGGCGTCCAACTCTGACCAAAAGTCACGTGGTTCGGGCGTTGGAGCCTATATCGTTCGTGCGTTGTACGGTGTGAACGTACAACGCGATGCAGAAACGATGGCAAACCGATATCGGGGGTCGAATGAGCGTGCTATTCAACCGCCCGATATCGGATGCCGGTTGTAGCCGCATCGGCCCGTCTGACAGCCCAACTCCGATGTGTACTGCCACGTCACCCATTCACTCCCATGTTAAATGGTCGTTCCTGGGTTGGGGGGGCGTACACATCGTCGGGACGTTGTTATCCCGATATCTGGCTGTCTAAACCGGCGATGCGATGCAGGGAAAAGCGCGCTCAAAAAGCGCGCTCCCGCGTCGTTGGCTACGATATCGGGACGTGTAAACCCACCATTAGACTTTCACCTTTGATTTGGTGATCCTTTTACAGACAGTTGTCCCCATGGAGACCCCATTGTATAATGAATAGACATCTCATGTTGGCCAGTAGTCTTCTATGGAATCTCATGAAAATCTTCCTCTTGTTTTGTCACTATTGAATATTGGACTTTTCTGTTTTTGTAGATTATTCTTACCTTGTGTTCTTTCCTTTCACAGTGACGAAGGGTTTTGTATACAGCTCTTTCTTGAAGCCGTACAACACCGGCACAGCCATTCAGATGCGTCTATCGGCAGTCATTCCTCCACCGAGTCTGGCTACGGCGGCTCCTCTCCCAACTTCTCAAGACAGAACAGCAACAGCACTTTAACCATCAACTCCACTGTTGGCTCCGTGAGTTTCACCACTGCTTCCACCATGAAGTCTCCGGCAGAGTCACCAGGACGCCAACGTTACTTCCAAATCAAGTATTTCTGCTGAAGGGACCTCAAAAAGATCTAGTGAAACAGACTCCGCTTCACTACCAAGGATTATAGAAAAGGAGAACACCGTAACTACGGACTATGCCGAACAAAGTGACTCTAATCAGAGGGGGAGCAAAACCGAGAATGGAACATTACAGAACAACGGAGACAAAGGGTTAAACGCTGCTAATCGCAAAATTCATAAAAGAAAGAGTCCTTCACCTGTAGGAAGCGACCTGGAGCCGGAGCGGTGCGACTTGGAGGGGAACCGGGTGAGACGCAAGAGTTTGTAGACAATCGCCTTTCTTATAAAATAACCTTTATCTTTATTATTGATTTAGAGAAAAATGTGTTTATTTTCCTCTACATATTATATTAACCCTGAACCTGCTGTATAATGTTTGGGATAATGCCCCCTTCCCCCAACACCATCCCTAACAGATCTCTTCTGTATTTTTCGTTCTAGGTGTATTATGTAGTTTATTCATTTAAAGCGTGATCTCCCAATGAACTGTCAGTCACCGCCAATCAGAGACTCAAGATCCTGGAATTCCGAGATATGAATGGAAATAGTGGATGGTGGTTGGCCGAGGTGGAAGGACGGCGGGGCTATGTCCCATCCAACTACATCCGGAAGACAGAGTACACGTGAGGTCGACCGTCCTCATCGGCCAGGTGCAGGAATCCTCCTTCAACCATTAGGACAGAATCTGTGCCTTTTTCTGAGATGACATTTTACATTTTATTTTTTGCTGCTGAAATCATTTGAACATTATTTACAGAGAATGCGGTTTATACAATAGGACTCGAACTACAGATGAAGAGGAAGGGGTGTGCAGGCAAATGTGACGAAGAGGATGGGGTGTGCAGGCAAATGTGACGAAGAGGAAGGGGTGTGCAGGCAAATGTGACGAAGAGGAAGGGGTGTGTGCAGGCAAATGTGACGAAGAGGAAGGGGTGTGCAGGCAAATGTGACGAAGAGGAAGGGGTGTGCAGGCAAATGTGACGCAGAGGAAGGGGTGTGCAGGCGCTTGTGCGGTATTAGGCCGGTGTATTGTACCAACACAGTCAGCAGAGTTATTGGACAGCCTAATTCTAGGTTGACCAGGCAATGATTGGCAATCCACCAGGTGTATTCAACAAGCTAGGGCCATACTAGGCTCTGTAGTGGTGTGACTACAGCGAGTGCATGGGATGCGGTTATGTTCAGGCCTTGAAGAGTGCATAAGAAAATGCCAGTATTATAGACGGCGCATGATTGGTGAGGGGGGTCCCTGTTACACCTTTGTGGTCACCAAGCTTCACATCTTCCATAGATTGTCAAAGGGATTGTCCAAAATTAGCAAAACCCTGCTGATTTCATCTAAAAACAGCCCCACGCCTGCCTTTAGGTTGTGCCTGATATTGCAGATCAGATCCATTCAAGTGAACAGGACTGAACTGCAATACCAGATACAACCTGCAGACAGGTGTGGCGCTGTTTTTCTAATTCCAGACAACCCTTTTCAACACTGACAGCCAAGTATCACAACCTAAGTTATGAAGGGCTGCGTGTCACTTGGGTGGCAAAAAAAAATAATCAAACTTGTATCTGACCATCGCATTGCAAAAGTATTCAGCGTGATCCACACTCTGTATATAAGAACAGGACGCTCCTGACGCAGGACGCTCCTGTTTTGAGGAGCGGCTGCATTCTATTCTATAGTAGGACAGTTTGCTGTGCTCTGATTGGTCGATCAGCGAGCTCTGGTCTCGGCAGATATCGGCAGTGCTCCTTTGGTGGGAGTTGTGGCACTTATGATTTCTTCATTTTTTATTTCATTTTTTTTAATAAATTGACCTATGTAAGAATCTCTACTTTACTTTTTCAAGGAAGACCCGCCGGACACCGGTGACCTTCTCTCCAATGTGTGGTGCTGATTGCAGTTTGCAAAGCAGTATTACTAGTTTTGGGAATAGATACCGTATATATTTTTTTACATTTTCAAAGAAAGAGAGAGTCTTAATTTTAATTGCAAAGAACCACAAGTGAGATGTAAAAGACGGCTGCTTTCCTCTACAGACGTGCGAGGTTGCAGGTTGTGTCCGGTATCGCAGCGTTGCTTCGTTGTCGGGCACAATCTGTGGACAGGTATTTTTAAAGAAAGCAGCAAGAACTTTTATTATGTCTGAACTGTGTCCTGAGCAGGGCACAGGCAATGACTTAAAGGGAACCTGTCACCTGGATCTAAGCCCCTACACTATCACTACCTGTCCCTGCACCTTCCTAGCTGCTCCCTATGTATCCCTCTCTGAGCTAAATCCGCCCTATAAAACTGCAGAAAAATAACTTATAACTTACAGAAGTCCCTGAGGCTGGGGACTGAGAAGGCGGCGCCAGGCTCCATTCTGCCCTCCTCGATGCAGCAGCACATGCCCCGCTGGGCGGTGTTATTCTTTCTTCATCACCACCTCCTCCATTTGGAATCTCCCACCCTCTTTACACTGTAAGGTAGTGGTTAAGATCGGCACGACAGAAGGCAGTGACTCAGGTATTTACTCACACAGCACATAGTTCAGGTATTCACAGACCTCCAGATTCCGATGTAACAGGTCAGACTAACCCCCCGACCAGAATATACCCGAGGTATAAACTGGGCTAGCCCAGAATATACCCCCCTGGGCCAGAATATACCCTTGGTATATTCTGGCCTAGCCCAAACTATACCCCGGGGTATAAACAGGCCTAGGCCAGATTATAACTCTCCGTATACCACAGCAGCTGTAGATCAGGGCCCCAAGCCGTGCACAGGGCCCCAAGCAATGCATGAGGGCCCGAGGCAGCACAAGGTGGCCCCAGGCAGCAGAAAGTGGCCCTACGCAACATACAGGGGCCCCAGGCAGTGCTAGGGGCCCCAGGCAGTGCATGGGGGCCCGAGGCAGCACACAGGGGCCCCAGGCTACACACAGGATCCCAGGCTACACACAGGGGCCCCAGCCAGCATACAAGGGCCCCAGGCAGTACACGGGGCCCCAGACAGTGCACAGGGCCCCAGGCAGCACAAAGTGGCCCCAGGCAGCACAAAGGGACCCCAGGCAACATACAGGGGCCCCAGGCAGTACTAGGGGCCCCAGGCTACACACAGGATCCCAGGCTACACACAGGGGGCCCCAGCCAGCATACAAGGGCCCCAGGCAGTGCACAGGGCCCCAGGCAGCACAAAGTGGCCCCAGGCAACATACAGGGGCCCCATGCAGTACCAGGGGCCCCAGGCTACACACAGGATCCCAGGCTACACACAGGGGCCCCATGCAGCATACAAGGGCCCCAGGCAGTGCACAGGGCCCCAGGCAGTGCACAGGGCCCCAGGCAGCACAAAGTGGCCCCAGGCAACATACAGGGGCCCCAGGCAGTACCAGGGGCCCCAGGCTACACACAGGATCCCAGGCTACACACAAGGGCTCCATGCAGCATACAAGGGCCCCAGGCAGCACACAGGGGCCCCAGGCAGCACAAAGTGACCACAGGCAATATACAGGGGCCCCAGGCAGTGGGCCACCCAGGGCCACTTTGTGCTGCCTGGGGCCCCTGTGTGCTGCCTCTGGCCCCCATGCGCTGCCTGGGACCCCTTTGTACTGCCTGGGGCCCTTGTATGCTGCATGGGGCCCCTGTATGTAGCCTGGGACCCTGTGTGTAGCCTGGGGCCCCTAGTACTGCCTGGGGCCCCTGTATGTTGCCTAGGGCCACTTTGTGTTGCCTGGGGCCACTTTGTGCTGCCTGGGGCCACTTTGTGCTGCCTGGGGCCTTGTGCACTGCCTGGGGCCCCGTGCACTGCCTGGGGCCCGTGCACTGCCTGGGGCCCGTGCACTGCCTGGGGTCCTTGTATGCTGCATGGGGCCCCTGTGTGTAGCCTGGGATCCTGTGTGTAGCTTGTGGCCCCTAGTACTGCCTGGGGCCCCTGTATGTTGCCTGGGGCCACTTTGTGCTGCCTGGGGCCACTTTGTGCTGCCTGGGGCCTTGTGCACTGCCTGGGGCCCCGTGCACTGCCTGGGGTCCTTGTATGCTGCATGGGGCCCCTGTGTGTAGCCTGGGATCCTGTGTGTAGCTTGTGGCCCCTAGTACTGCCTGGGGCCCCTGTATGTTGCCTGGGGCCTCTTTGTGCTGCTTGGGGCCACTTTGTGCTGCCTGGGGCCCTGTGCACTGCCTGGGGCCCCTAGCACTGCCTGGGGCCCTAGCACTGCCTGGGGCCCTACCACTGCCTGGGGCCCCTGTATGTTGCGTAGGGCCACTTTCTGCTGCCTGGGGCCACTTTGTGCTGCCTCGGGCCCCCATGTGTTGCTTGGAGCCCTGATCTACAGCTGCTGTGGTATACGGAGGGGTATAATCTGGCCTAGGCCACTTTAACCCCGAGTATATTCTGGTCGGGGGGGTTAGTCTGGCCTGTTACATCGGGGCCCAGCCGAGTAGAACCTCATGCAATCCCAGCAGCTCCTGCTGCTGTCCTGACACACTTCACCCCCTCCCCACAGCCCAGGGCAGCTCATATCATCTCCTATTCACCCGCACACCTGGGGGTCAGTGATTTCAATCAGCACTCAGCTCCAGCAGCAGCTCACCCTATGTGTGCTGCTACTGAGCAGAAGATACAATCTCCCATATGCTGTGTCTCAGTCAGGGGACACATCGAGGTCGCATCACCACAACATGATAGGTGTAAAGCAGAGATTCCAAATGGAGGAGGCGGCGATGAAGAAAGAATAACACCGCCCAGCGGGGCGTGTGCTGCTGCATCGAGGAGGGCAGAATGGAGCCTGGCGCCGCCTTCTCAGTCCCCAGCCTCAGGGACTGCTGTAAATGATAAGTTATTTTTCTGCAGTTTTATAGGGCGGATTTAGCTCAGAGAGGGATAGATAGGGAGCAGCTAGGAAGGTGCAGGGACAGGTAGTGATAGTGTAGGGGCTTAGATCCAGGTGACAGGTTCCCTTTAAGACGTATGTAGCCCCCACTGGCTATTGCTTGAATGGAGCCAATGCGCGCACACTTACATTGTCCAGCTCATTCATTGTCTATTGGACTCTCCAGCAGTCCTATAGACAATGAATGGAGGTTGAACGTTCAAGACTCCCATGCTAGGGATTGCTGGGGTCTCAGCAGTGATCAGCAAGTTCTCCTCTATTAAAGGGATACCTTTGTGATTTAAATACCTCTATTACCAAGATTTCAAGATATGAATCCATAAGGAACTCGATCCCGGCGCTCCGCCAATCTCCGGCCTCTTCCATTGCATTGACTGGTCCATTGCAGTACAATATAACATTTCCTATGAAATGATGCTATACTTTGTGTATCACACAGACCAGACTCTTGTAACAAGTAACACGATGAGCGTTCACATCTGACTACTGAAGGGAGTGTAATATCTGCTCTGTATTATTTGTATTATTATTATTTTTTTCTTATTGTATATGTTTTTACAGACGTAGCCTTTGCACATTTCCACATAGGCACCTTTTTAGATTTCATTTTATTAATACAAACGTGTTTAGAACAAATGTTATACATTATTGATGCATTTTGTGTATTTTTTTTTTTACTATTGTGTATTTTTTTTTTTCCTGGAAGCGGGAGAAGAGACGGATATTGGGGAGGGGGTGGTAAAGGGGTAGCTCTGCCTGCTCCATTATTAGAGGCTGTGGTTCAATAAGGAAAATCAAGTTTGATCCTATTGTGCAATGAATCCTATAATGGAACCAATAAACCTCAGATATCTTCATGACGTTATGGTTTTGTTTTGTTTTGTTTTTAATCCACCTTTACGCTACAAAAATACTGTAAAATCCCTTTAAACTAACATCTGATAATACAGAAGGTTTTCTAAATTGCCACCGAGCCTTAAAGGGAACCTGTCACCAGGTTTTTGCAACCTAATCTGAGAGTAGCATAATATAGGACCCGAGATCCTGATTCCAGCGATGTGTCACTTACTGGGCTGCTCAGTGTAGTTTTGATAAAAATCACTGTTTAATCAGCTGGAGATTATCATTAGCAGTCTCCTTGTCCTGCTGCCAGGTAGTCCAGCATATTCACAGACTGCTAAATCTGCAACAGAGAAAACACTAATTTCATCAAAATGGCAGCAAGCCGCTCAGTAAGTGACACCGCACTGGAATCAGGGTCTCTATTTCTACATTATGCTGCTCCCAGATGGGATGGCAAAAAACCTGGTGACAGGTTCCCTTTAAGATAATGTGACATCTTTGAGGACTCGGTAGACTGAACTAGAGGTAAGCAAAAAGATTTGCAAGACCCTGATCCAAAATCCACATCAGTGGCAGCCAAACCAGGCAGTTGGAGCTTCCTTTGCTATTCACTGGGCCTCACATGACGACATATCTTGCACTGCAAGACGATGTTGAAAAGGTCTTATCACATGCCAGGTATTGCAGCTATCGCTTGAAATACAGCTAAAGTTTAAAGAGCTGCAGTACCAGGCACAGCCACTATGAAACGCACAGTGCTGTGCCTGGTAAATGATGAGCGACATAGTGGGAATGTTAGAGAGGCCAGAGTATTCCAATGAAAACCCAAAGGTCATTATTTTAGAAAATTAAAGTAGGGAGGATGAAGGGTTAAAAACTCTGCTGCCGTATTCACGAGACATCAAAGGGTGACTTGTATTGATTTATTAGTCAACGTATTTCAGGGCTGCCTGAAACTCTCTTGATATATGGCAGATACTGATTTGTCCTGAGGAAGGGGCCAGGAAGCCCTGAAACGCGTTGACTAATAAACCAATGTTATATTCACCCTTTGATGTCTCATGGAATACAGCGGTGCGGTTTTTAACCCTTTATCCTCCCTACTTTATATGCACCACGCTGGAGACTGCAGCAGCCGTGATCTGCTTTTATAGTGGTTGTGACTCTCACAACCGCACAAGGTGAAGCCTCTGATACCTATTTAGGTCATATTTTATCTCTCAGACTCTTCATTCTCCCTACTTTAATTTCCTGAGATAATGACCTTTGGGTTTTCATTGGCTGTAAGCCATAATCATCAACATTAACATAAATAAACACTTGAAATAGATGACTCTGTGTAAGGACTATATAATATATGGGTTTCATTTTATGTATTGAATTATTGAAATAAATGAACTTTTTGATGATATTCTAATTCATTGAGATACACCTGTATTGCTGCCTGACTTGGACCTCCTATGACCGTCTGTTTGTTTTGTCCCTTTGCTCTGATTCGCTATCCTCTTGGTATTCCTCTATATATTATAATGTACCCCCATATTTCTCTATTTATTATAATGTACACCCCATAGTCCCCCATATAATTGAAATGCACCCTCCATAGAGTATATTGCACCAGGAGTTAAGTCCGCCATATACAGTTAGTGTGATGAGAGGTGGCGGGTCCCACAGCTGCCACCTCTGCCCGGTACATTTGATTACCCTGCCTCTCGGCTTGTCTGTGCAGTCGCAGTAATAGATGGTTATTTATTCATTTAATAAAATGATGTACTCTATGCTCACAGCAAAATAAAAGAGATTTCTGTAATCTCATGCACACGTTGCTTTGTGTTTCCTTGCAGATTTCAAATCTGCAGCACGTCAAGTCTTTGAGGGTTTTTTGCAGCGTTTTCCTCCTGATGGGAATGGGAAGAAAACCACACAAAAAACAGCAAAAACACCCCTTATTTTTATGCAGTGTTTTTCCTGCTAAGGGCCGCTTCACACCACGGTGTGATTCGGTCCGGGGCTGTCCGGGATGACCCCGACAGCCCCAGACCGGATCAGCACACAGAACCGGAGAGCCAAATGTGCAGCTGCCGGTATCCGGTTCCCGGATCCTCCTGGTCCGGGGCAATCCGGCCCCATAGGCTCCCATGTTAGGGAGCGCCGGATAGCCCCGGCTCCGGGAGGATCCGGCCGAATCCGGGATCCGGCAAATTGGGGAGATTTTTCTCCCTGGAAAAAAAAATGATGCAAGCATCACTTTTGTACCCGGAGAGAATAATCCGTATTCTCCCGGATTGTCCCGGAGTGATGAAAACGGATGGCAGAAAGCTGCTATCCGGTTCCATCCGGCCCCATAGGCTGCTATGGGGCCAAAAACTGATCCGGGGCTGTCTGGTTTACACCGGACAGCCCCGGATCAAAAAAAACGTGGTGTGAAGCCAGCCTATGAGAGACCAGTTTTTAATGCAAAAATGTCTTCAGCAAACACATAATGTGTGCACGTCCCCATAGTTCTGTTGGTGTGGATAATTCTGTGTTGTGAGGAGCTGATGTCCTGCAGCTTTAATCCTCAGCAATCAGCTGAACACAATGAGTAAATCCAGCAATAAGTGTTCTAATTGCCTGCAGCGCCATCACAGGAGAAATGAAGAATTACACATGTCCAACTGAAATCAGAAAACTGCCAATTCAGGTCTCCTTCACACAGAGTGTTTGTGCTTTGTTTTTTTTGTGCAGTTTCTGCACCAAAAATGGATCCTCTTTTTGCAAAAAAAGCATCAAAGGTTTGTGTTGCTTTTATGCTTTGTTTTTGTTGGACACAGACAGACAGACGCACACTTTCCTACCTACCGTCCCCGACGATCCTACGGTGAGCCCAGGCGATGTCTTCCTTCCGGGCATCAACAGGACCTGTGAGTATTATGAGGACCTGGCACCATGTGACTCGCAGCCTGAGTCACATGGGCAGGTCTTGTCACTACCGTTCCCACAGGTCCTGCTGATGCCAGGAAGGAAGACATCGCCTGGGCTCACTGGGGAGGGTAAGTAATGGAGCGTTGGTGGTGTGGAAAGTGCAGCAGAACAATTAAGCAATAATTGACGCTCATTGTTCTCTGGATGCCCTTTCTACACCAATAAAGCAGCAGTCAAAAATACAGTGTCTGCACAGCAAATTGAAAATCCTATTTACTTTGCTGCAGACGCAGAGACTGATCTGTTTTTGGTGCAGTTTTTAAAAAAAAAAAAAAAAAAAAAACAGCACCAAAAACATCCAGTGTGAACATTGCCTTAAAGTACAGGCTCGCCTGGTCTCCCACAGCACAGGACAACTATGTATAAGGCCTCCTTTTAGTCTGGGTAGAAGATGAAGACGCCCTCCTCATTCAGGTATTTACACTTGGCTTTTTTTAAATGCGTATTTGCCCATTTACTTACCAGGATCTACCTGATAGCAAATACCCTATTAAATCAGGCAAAATATTTGAAATAAAGAATTCACAAAGCAAAAAGTTTAAAAAAAGCAAAACAACAAATATATTTACTTTGTCCATAAAATAAACAGTAAACTAAAATGACAAGAAATGAGACTTCCGGTTCCGGCGCCTCCATGTGCGGCCGCGTCTAAGGGCTGCTCCGCTCCCCGCCCCAGCAAATCCGCCGACATCCAGCCTCCAGCTTGGCATCAGACCCCAAAGGTACAGTGGCGGCTGCAGCAGCACTGGGAGCGTCCATCACGATTGCGATGGACCGCTTCGTTACAAGGAGTCGGGAGGGAGAGAGGACAGCGGCGCACCACGAGGACACCGGTAATGGCGGGCAGGGCGGACATGGCGTGCAAAGCGCGCAGGCAGACTTAATGGAGGAAGGAGTGATGAGGAAGCCCGGGACCGGAGCTAGCGAGGCTAGTGATAATGGTGTGGAGGAGGAGAGGAGTCCAACACAAACAGCCGCAGTGACTCCACAGGAAACTGCTCCAGAACAATGTAATCATGCTGCAGCAGCTGCCATGAACAATCAATCCAGGAGCGGCCCCCCTACAGCCCAGAAAGATATAGGGGAAAGTCAGGGTCCAGGGGACAGGAGACAGGAGAGAGACCATGGATGGCAGATGGGGAGCCCCCACTTTGACTATAAGGCACTGGCAAAAGAACTTGCAATTCACCTGGCCGATGACTTTAAATCAGCAGTGGCTGAGATGGTGACAGCCACAACAAAAGATTTAACAGCCAAAGTAGAGACACATGATCAGCAACTTATTGAAGCTGAATCAAGAATCAGTGCAGCAGAGGATAGAATACAGGAGTTGGAGGAACAGATAATGACTCTACAACAGCACTCTGAATATGCGCACACGAAATTAGAGGACATTGAAAACAGAGCAAGAAGGAGCAACCTCAAAATAGTGGGACTCCCTGAATCCATCCCTGCGAACCAATTAGAAGAAATCTTTGAGGTGGATCTTCCCAAAGCTTTGGGTCTCACCCATAGATGCAAGACGGAACGCTCCCACAGAATTGGCCAGGTGAGAGAGACACAGGAAAAGAGGGTGACACCAGGTTCTACCGTCTCCGCCACTTCCAAAGAACCTACTAAAGCTAGACATGCCATAGCGAAGTACCTTAACCACCGAGACAAGGAGGAAATACTGCGCGCTTACAAGGCCAAAAAGCATCCTCTATTAATACAAGGTCATAGAGCGCTGGTATTTGCGGATTACTCTATAGAAGTTACACGACGCAGGAGGTCCTTCAGTGAAGCGTGCTCAATACTTCATAGAAGAAATATTCGATTCCAGCTGAATTTTCCAGCGATATTAAGGTTCAGGTCCAGAGAGGGAGTCATGTTGACCTTCTCTGATCCTGACAAAGCAATGGCAGCTATCCGTGACAACACAAGTTCTCCGGGATCTGCGGCATCTTCGTCACCACCTCACCAACCCACCGGATCGCCTGTAAAATTCAACTCCACTATAGATCTGGACTCCGAGACTGACAGAGGCTCTGTAAGATCTTATAGACTAAGATCAAACTCCCTGATAGACGAGGGGGTGGGGAAGAAACCACCATTAGAGACTCCACGACAACAAAGACAATCGGGATCCCGTTGGCAGAGGAAGAGATGAGGGATGAGTGAGAGGCCAGTGACATTAAGCGACAACTGCAACGTATATTTGCTAGACGATTCGGATATAAAGGCGACGAAACTGTTATGAGAAGAGAGACATACAGGAAAAGCGGAAGGAGATATGTATCAATGTCTTGGGGGTTTTTTTTCCTTCCCATTTAGCTCTTCTCTCTATCGCCTTTGCCTTTACGTTTTCTCAGGTTTCACACTCTTTCTTGATAGGATGTGCAAAACTTGGTAGGATAACATAGAGAATTAATTAACCTCCTTACTGTTAAATGTTCAATGCAAAATAACAGGGGAACTGAGTATGCAACAGCCGAGGGTTTCAGATTACCCATCTCCCTATAATAGCGGACTTATTGTTATTATTATTATAAGTTTAAGATGCTGGATATATCTTATTTCTGATGTGATGGGGAAGAAAGCATTGAAAGACGGGGGGGAAAAAGGGCTCCTAAAGGAACGCCAGGTTGGGGACAACTTCAATATAACCTAAAGTGTTTAATAAGTTGGGGGGAGGGCTGGGGCGGGGCGGGGCGGAACTATGTTTGTCGACTGCACTCGAGGGAAGAAGTGAAGTGTTCTTACTAGACAGATGGAGGGAGTTGGTGTGTTAGTGAAAAGAGGGGGGGGACAAGAGGGGGAAAAAAATTGGGAATTATCTACAAACCTGTGTTCAACAAAATGTGCATCTCCTGTGCTTTATCTTTCTTACTTCGGCGTACACCTGAGCTTTCAACATATGTGTGGACTGTGACCAAAAAGAAAGTAGAGGCCCCGTGTGGGGAGGATTCTGATGGTTAGGTGGGTCTCCTGGAACGTTAAGGGGCTGCGCTCCCCAGCAAAGCGCATGATGGTTCTTCGCCATCTCAAAAAATTGCACATAGATATTGCTTTGCTCCAGGAGACTCACCTGACGTCGGAAGACTTCTTCCGCCTTAAAAAGCTGTGGGTGGGGGAGGTCCTTGGGTCCAGTGCAGTGGACAGGAAGGCGGGAGTATTGATCTTAATACACAGGTCCTTGGCCCATTCAATTATTTCTACCTCAAGCGATAGCGAAGGCAGATTGTTTCAAATGACGATACAAATACAAAACGATGTCTTCAGCATCTATAATGTATATGCACCAAATGCAAATCAGAGACCCTTCTTCCAACATTTACAGAACAAAATACTTCAAGACCCGGGGGCTAATAAAATAATGGGAGGTGACTTCAATACAGTGATGAGAGTGGAAGAAGACAGGCGCTCCCCAACACATACGAGGAAGGGAAATCAGGATGAAAGGGGCTTGAGGGCAGAAAGTATCCTAGAATCATTGGCAAAACTAGCGGGGCTGTCGGACACATGGAGAGTGGCTAACCCCTTGGGTAGAGAATTTACTCACTTTTCACATCCCCATGGATCATGGTCCAGAATTGATATGCTCTTTGGGTCCATTAAGATACTACAAAGAATGATAACTATTAAAATTGAAGATATGGTAATTTCGGACCATAGTCCATTGGTTTTAGAGATTAAAGATAATTATGAGAAAGGAACCGATTATCTGTGGAGGTTTCCTGACACATTTACTAAAGAGGAAAATTTCATCAAACTATTAGGAGAGTGGTGGACGCATTATAGCGTGGATAACCTGGGCCATAGATCTGATCCGGGACTATTCTGGGAGACTGCAAAAACGGTCATGAGAGGTCATATAATGGCATACAGCATGGGGATCAAAAGAAGGGCTAAGGAAAAGTTTGTGGAAACCAGTGCAAGGGTGAGAACAGCTTATTTACAATATAAAGACACCATGGCGGCTCCTGACAGAGAGATATGGATACAAGCTAAGAAAGAATTTGATGAATGGGCAAAAAAGCGGGAGAATATATTTAAAAATAGATTAGAGCTAGAATTGCACAAATATGGAGATAAGGGTGGGAGACTGTTGGCAAGATTAGCACGAGGCAGATACACCTCCTCCCCTATCCAATCAATAAAAGATAAGCAGGGTAACATATGGAATGACCCTAAGAATATTGTAAAAACTTTGGGCAGGTTCTATGCTTCTCTATATACAGAAAATACAATAACTAACACAGAGAAACCTTCCTGGCTAAGCAAAATCAAAATGCCATCCATCACCCAAGATGATATCAATGACTTAAATAATCCAATTACGATTGGAGAAATTGAAGCGGCAATAAAGAATCTAAACCCTGGCAAGGCCCCAGGACCAGATGGTTATAATGGAGCCTTTTATAAAGCAATGAAAGAACAGATCTCCCCGATCCTTTGCGACTTATATAATGAGATATTACAGGGATCGCCTATCCCAGACAGGATGAATCTAGCGTACATTAAATTAATCCCTAAACCAGATAAAACGCCCACCGACCCAGCAAGCTATAGGCCAATATCCCTGATAAACCAGGATCTGAAACTCTTGTCTAAGATACTGGCCGATAGATTGGCAAGGATTTTACCCAAAATAATATCTACACATCAGGCAGGATTCATTAAGGGACGATCGACAACTACAAACATCCGAAAGACGATGCTTCTGATGGATATTATGGGGAAAAAAGCGAAACTGAAGGAGGGTAACCCAGCCATGATCACCTTGGACGCTGAGAAAGCATTTGATAATGTCAGGTGGTCATGGCTGGGTACAGTCTTGGATATGGTGGGTCTTACAGGTCCCTTTCGGCATTATATACAGACTCTCTATAGCACTCCTAAAGCCTGCGTGAGTATACCAGGCTTCCTGTCGGATTCCTTTACCCTCCAGAAGGGAACGAGACAGGGGTGTCCTTTGTCCCCCCTTCTCTTTAATTTGGCAATAGAGCCTCTGGCACTATATCTGGAGGAATGTAATCCTTACGCGGGCTTCACAGTGGGAGCTAGGGAGATTAAATTATCATTATTCGCGGACGATGTCATCCTATATGTCCAACATCCTGAAAGAGATCTTCCAACAATACTGTCAGACATAGAGATGATAGGCAAACAAACTGGGTTTACCCTGAACAAAAATAAATGCGAAATTATGTTTATAGAACCAGGGAATAGGATGCAGGGAAAACAAAATCTTTGCGGCCTACCAATAAGAAAAGATAGCATTAAATACTTGGGAATACATCTAGCCAGAACTCCTGAAATTACATACAAACTGAATTTTTTGCCAATCATACAGCAGATAGAACAGGAATTGGCAAGATGGGTGGGACTGCCTCTCTCTCTGTTGGGACGTGGCCATCTACTCAAAATGGTCAGCTTTGCTAGATTGCTTTACCCCCTTCAAACTATCCCCATGCTGTTGAGACATAGTGACATAACTAGAATTAATAAAGCTTTCTCTAAATTTTTATGGAGAGGAAAGAGGCCCCGTCTAGCTTATGCAACCTTGATCCAGTCCAAACAGGAGGGAGGACTACAGCTCCCAGATGTTCGGGGATACAATCTAGCGTGTATCCTACGCAATGTTCTTGATTGGATCAGAGGCACTGATAGATTCTCAGATACCACTTTGGAAGGGGAATGGGCCAGACCTTGGGATTTAGTAGCCTTACTACACTCACCAATGTCCTTCCTGCCCCCTACTTTAAAAAATACGGTGATATATAAGGACACTATAGCAACGTGGAAGGAGGTCAGGAAAAAACTTAAGTTAGCATGGAAAATTTCGAAATTGCTTAACCCCTGGAATTGCCCGTCTTTTCCCCTGGGACGAGAGAACTCATTGTTTAAAATATGGAGAGACAAGGGTATCAAGACGTTGGGAGATCTCATGAATCTAGAGGAGAAGAGATGGATGTCAGAGACAGAGGTCTTGGATACATATAACTTATCCCAATTTCACGCGTTGCAATATCGTCAGTTGAGACACCATCTCTTATCACATCTGAGAGATATATCAGGGGAAATAGAGAACTCCTTGTGGTCTGAACTGATATCGATGAATAAAGATGAGGTATCTATTACTTCACTTTACGCCAAATTAAAACAGGTTCTTAGACCGCAGAGAAAGAGGGGCCAATTTAACAAATGGCGAAAGCATTTTACAGATCAGGAGCTCTCACAGAAAATCCTTGAGGGGTGGGGCACGATCAGACAACATATTATTAATGAGAGATGGAAAGATTCTCAATTCAGGATCATGCATGGCACCATTCAGGGCTTTAACATTCCTCCCTCTAAAACCAATCAGGAAAGAAGGGTCCACTGCCCTAAATGCAAGACACCCATGTCTGATTTGGAACACGGTCTGTGGTCCTGTACCGAGACTCAGAAATACTGGAGAACAATAGATGCATGGACTAGAAAGTTTTGTGGAGATATGGGAGAGCTAGACCCGATGAGATGGATCTTCCATTATCACCCAACTTCCCAAGTGGTAAAGCAACCTCATGTGTTATGGCACTATATCGCACTGATAGCAAAGAGGCTCTTACTCCAGTGCTGGCTCAATGACAGGCCTCCAGACCTTGCCCAAGTGAAAATGACGTTACACCACACACTATTACTTGAATCAATAGACACGCTTCGCAATCCGAGTAAATTGGCCAAAAAGTTCTTTTTCAAATGGAGGCGTTTTATTGAGCATGAGTTTACAGATGTAGAAATCAAAAATTTCATGCTGCCCTTCCGACCATCGGCATGGTATGCCCTGGAAGAGTTAGAGGGTACATTGGGTAGGCTAAGGTGTTAGGTATAGGAGATGTAATAATCTTTGGTACTAAGATGGTAATACTTGAAATATTTTCTTTCATTGATTGGATATTGGTTAATATATGTGGATAATTTCATAAGGGATGGAGGGAGGGAGGGATATGGGGACAGTACAATGTACAAAACGAATGTTCTGTCTTATGTTTTACTGTTATACGCAGATTCCTTGTAGAAAGGCTCCATTTATATGATATAACTGTTTCTTTATCCTGTTTTTGTACAAATATTTTCAATGACTAAAGCCCAATAAAAATGATGATTCAAAAAAAAAAAATGACAAGAAATGAAATAATACAATGTTACACAGGCAGAGACGGTGTGAAACAATCGGCTGATGGGGAGCGCGGAGGCTCCAGAAGAGTAGGACCATTTTTTATTTCCTCACATGTCATCCATGTGCTGAATGGTTTTTGTTTTCATAGCAGCTATTATTAATTTACAGTGTTCTATAGTACAGAATGGGTAATGTATCCGTAAAGAACAGATGCAACCAGGACGGTCCATGTGGCATCCGATTTATTTTGTTTCATTATTACACCCATAGGCTTGAATAGGTGCGTGTCCTCCGATTTATACACTCGTGTGATCGAGCCCTCAATGTGAATGACAAGAGTTGCAATACCAGATACGGCCTAAGGACAAGTGTGGTGCCGTTACTAAAAAAAAAAAAGCTTTTTTTTTTTTTTTTTTTATCTTCAACCTCCTACATCCTTTTTAAACTATAGGACAATGTCTGTTTATAAACTGACATTATTAAATATCATGTAATGATTAAAATACAACAAGATGTGTCATCAATGCCTGAATGTAGCAGGTTTTACGATAATTTAGATTCTGGTCCGCTTCTTCTAGCATTAAGTTACCAAGGAAAAGGAAGGTTTATTTGCAGTCTGTGGATCTGCATAGGAGCTGTATACACAGAACAGCACCTACCTGGACCCCCCAACTTTACATTCTCATATATCTTCTTTTCTTAGACCTCATTCCTTAACATACCATAAATTACTCTAAGCTTTATCTATTTTCTATATTTTCTGGTATATGTGGTTCATCGCCTGCCATGAGCACCGTAACGAACAATGAATTCCCAAGATTTGCATTATGACTGCAAGTGCCAGAGGATTTTACCCTAAGAACCACGCTAGTCTCTATTATCATTCATCTGTTACTAAAAATTCAATGACATTGTATAATTCTAGTCATCTCGTGAGCCGCCGTCCAATCAACAATGTTTCCTTCTGCTCCGGCAAAAACATTTTTCCCAATTTTGTCTCTTTTTCCAGATTGTTTTGGGTTTGCACCAATCAAAGGTCAAAGATCCAACTTGTCTACATTCTCCAGGCTTCAGAACGACGTGTTGTCAGTGCCTTCAATGCCGGCGTCTTTGGCCATAGACGCAAAGTGTCCATTCCTTGCCAGGAGGTCTCCTGGGCTATCAAACTCTATTATCTTTCCTGAGTCCAACACCATAACTCTGCATTTCTGTCTTCTTCCTTTGCAATCAGTTCCTGCAGCTGCATGGAGGGATTTTATATATACTATAATGTACAAAATAAATAATCCTAGTAAACTTGACAATGTGTCTCATACAGGGGTGTAACTACGATAGGTGCAGAGGTTGCAATCGCACCCAGGTCCTGGAGCCTTGGGGGCCCCAAAAGTCCCTTTGGCCTATAGAAAAAGACTAATGCTATTAAAGACTTGCAATAATTGGCCCTGTTGGGGGTTTTGCATTGGGGCCCATGAGCTTCACGTTTCGCCACTGGTCTCATACCATCCTCATTGAAAAAAATGACCAAGTGTTGAATGGACAACTGTTAGGTGGATTCATAACTGGCTTAGTGAGCAGACCCAAAGAGTGGTCATAAATGGCTGCACATCCAGTTGGAGAAGGTCTTATGTAGGTCTCTGTCCTGGGCCCAGTGTTCTTCAACATCTTTATCAAGGCTGTGGATGAAGGGATTGAGGGTAAACTGATGAAATTTGCTGATGATACAAAGCTATGAGGGATAGCGAACACTAGAGAAGAGAGAGGATCCTACATCTGGGCAAGAAAAATGAAAAAAGAGCATATATAGAATAGGAGAAACAGGGCTAAGCAACAGCACATGTGAAAAAAACTTGAGTATACTAATAGAACACAGACTAAACAGGAGTCACCAGTGTGATGCAGCAGCAAAAAAGGCAAACACAATTCAGGGATGTATTAACAGAAGCCACAGTCTAGATCATGTGAAGTCATTATTCCCCTCTACTCCTCTTTGGTCAGACCTCATCTGGATACTGTGTCCAGTTCTGGGCTCCACATTATAAAGACCAACAAACTGGAGCAAGTTCAGAGAAGAGCGACCAGAATAGTGACCGGTCTGCAAACCATGTCCTATGAGGAATGGTTACAGGATCTGGGAATGTTTAGTTTGTAAAAAAGAAGAGGATACTTAATAGCCATGTACAAATATCTCAAGGACTGTCGCACCATAGAGGAATCGACTTTATTCTAGGGCTGTCACACTGTAGATGGATCAGCTTGATTCTAGGGCTGTCACTGTAGAGGGATCAGCTTGATTCTAGAGCTGTCACACTGTAGAGGGATCTACTTTATTCTCATTTGCACAGGAAACACTAGAAGCAATGGGAGGAAATTGAATGGGAGGAAACACAGATTAGATATTAGAAAAAACGTTTTGACTGTGAGGTTGATCAATGAGTAGAACAGGCGGCCATGAGAGGTGGTGAGTTCTCCTTGAATGGAGGTCTTCACACAGAGGCTGGACAGACATCTGAATCTTGCTTTAAGCAGGGGGATGGGACAGATGACCCTGGTGGCCCCTTCCAACTCTACCAATCTATGCTTCTATGAACACAGCATTATAGTCATAATTTACCAAATTGCATCTAGCCACTGTACAAGCAGGCAATGATGGGAGGCAATGGCCTTCATACCACAGGTGTAACTACTATTGGGTCAGAGTTGTGCTAACATAGTTCCTACCTGTGGCCACCACTAGGGGGAGCTCACTGTATACAGAAATGTAAGCTCTCCTTGCATTCAATACCAACAGAATGAATCCATGTGCATAGAGCGACCTCTAATGGTGCTGGTTGGCTGCAGCAAGGATCATCATAAATTAAAATAACACTCAATCCCAATCCCATAGGTCTAGTATAAGTTTATAGAATACAACATTTTTATATTAGGGCCGATTCTAGTTTTCGTACGATGTTCCACAATTTTTATGAACCTCTGCTGCAAGATTTGAGTTGAGAAGGCAGAATTCTAAATGCAGCTCTGGAGGAGGAAAAGCTTCATGTAATGACCCAGCCCATTCTCCATCTCCAGCCAGTATGGGACATATCAATAGTGATGAGCCAGCACTACCATGCTCAGGTGTTCGGTACTCAAAATGAGCAGATTGTCCACAAGTTGAGCCCGTCTGAGCATCATCAGAGTATAATGGAAGTCAATTGAAAGATCCTGCGGAAAAATGCTGGCGTTTCCCACTGACTTCCATTATACTCAGTACTCGAGTCGAGCCTGTCCGAGCGTCCAGCAGCTCATTTTGAGCACCGATTGCTGAACATGGCAGCACTCACTCATCACCAGATATCCGCACCAGACTGCGCCAGCTTCCGGCTCTAAATCGGCTCAGGTGAGAACTTTCCTTGTCGTACATGACCATTACTGTGGGTGGAAGGGGCTGATAGAATTGCTAAATGAGCGGGTCAACCAGCCCCCTCCATGCACAGATCATGATCCGCTGGCTGACCTGCTGGAGAAAGTGCAGACATGGAAGTGGAGATGCCAGGACTGGGTGAGTATAACAATAAGTTTAATTTTTCTTTCTTTTGACAATGGGAGGAGGTGTAACTACAACAAATTTAGGAATTGCAATTGCACCCAGTCCCTGGAGCTTAGGGGGCCCCAATGCTAATGGCCAATGGCCTATATTATAAGACTAATGCTATTAAAAACTTGCAATAATCGGGGGCCCCGTTGGATCTTTTGCATCGGGGCCCATATCAAGTACTATTAGAAAAACCAGTACTCTAGGTCTGGATTATATGTTTCCTTGCTACAACTATTAAATTCAAACAAACAAGAGGAAAAGTTGCTTTAGCAAAAAGGGATTCTATTTATTAAGAACAATCCACATAGTTAGAAAAATGTTGACAAGTAATGTTTCAAGGTAAAAGTAAAGTGCACAGTGATGAGACAAACGATAACACACAAGGAGTTGCTTCCACAGCACTTTGGAACTCGGTTGACAGATGGTTATACAGGTTTTACAGAGATGTATACATATACAGTTTCAAAAGGGTTTTTACAATTTAATGTCATGCATGTTATCATACATAGTATATATGTTGCTTAGATGGCAGGTTTTGCTCGGTCTATAGGTTTTGCATCCAAATCTCAGGTGGCCACTTATTAGGATCTTATACATATCATTGTTAACACAGCCTAAGATGGAGCACCTCTTCCACTCTAACCACCTATTCCTGCACAACACATTGCCTTATGCTGCCAGCTTAGACAATACCCCCTTACTGCAATAACTACAGAGGTCGCCAATCTCTGTTCAATAACCTAGAGCCAAGGCTCGTGTGTCAACCTGCAGTCATACCATGTGCTTGCTGGAGGGTCCCTCCGTGCATGTGCCGGCCCCTACGCCGTTTCGCTGGTAAGCTTCGTCAGGGGGCGTGGCTACGGTACATTTCCTTTCCCCTTTTATGCCATGTGACTCTGCACCTGATTATCTTCTGCCAATCCCGGAGCTCTATGCGGCGCATGCGCATACCGCCGCTACGGCTCGCATCCTCTTCCCAGCCCCGTCATGGCTGCGCGCTAGTTGTTTAAACTGCAGCCATGGTGACGGGAGTGGGCGGGATAGGAGCCGGCGACCGGATGGGCCGTGCGCACTTCTTTTCACCCTTTTCGGATAGAACTGGCTGCGGTGTCTCCCCAAAAAAACCCTTTGATGTGACAACTGCCTGATTAAGACATGCAAGATCTCAAAAGAACTGTGCTGACATATTAGTCTACAATTATCCCCTGCTCATCTGTAAAAGTGGAACATTTTCTGTGATGGATATAGGACTGAATCTGAGCATCGGGGGGCATGAGATATATAGAACCTGTTTATGTATGATGTTATTATCTATTTGGTAATTGTGAGATCTTAACTCTATATAATGGGGACTCATACACTGTAATACTGAGTGTAAATATACAATATGCCCCATATGGTGAGCACATTGATTATGTCCTTTTCTTGATGTATAGAAGTGTTATCTTTGAAGAGTGATATAGGTAGCGATTTAGGGTAGACACAAAAACAACTGCTATTGCATTGTCAGCAAGTATTTCACCTTCTCCCGGTCAGGAGCGAGGTGCGCACGGCCCATCCGGTAGCCGGCTCCTATCCCGCCCACTCCCGTCACCATGGCTGCAGTTTAAACAACTAGCGCGCAGCCATGACGGGGCTGGGAAGAGGATGCGAGCCGTAGCGGCGGTATGCGCATGCGCCGCATAGAGCTCCGGGATTGGCAGAAGATAATCAGGTGCAGAGTCACATGGCATAAAAGGGGAAAGGAAATGTACCGTAGCCACGCCCCCTGACGAAGCTTACCAGCGAAACGGCGTAGGGGCCGGCACACGCACGGAGGGACCCTCCAGCAAGCACATGGTATGACTGCAGGTTGACACACGAGCCTTGGCTCTAGGTTATTGAACAGAGATTGGCGACCTCTGTAGTTATTGCAGTAAGGGGGTATTGTCTAAGCTGGCAGCATAAGGCAATGTGTTGTGCAGGAATAGGTGGTTAGAGTGGAAGAGGTGCTCCATCTTAGGCTGTGTTAACAATGATATGTATAAGATCCTAATAAGTGGCCACCTGAGATTTGGATGCAAAACCTATAGACCGAGCAAAACCTGCCATCTAAGCAACATATATACTATGTATGATAACATGCATGACATTAAATTGTAAAAACCCTTTTGAAACTGTATATGTATACATCTCTGTAAAACCTGTATAACCATCTGTCAACCGAGTTCCAAAGTGCTGTGGAAGCAACTCCTTGTGTGTTATCGTTTGTCTCATCACTGTGCACTTTACTTTTACCTTGAAACATTACTTGTCAACATTTTTCTAACTATGTGGATTGTTCTTAATAAATAGAATCCCTTTTTGCTAAAGCAACTTTTCCTCTTGTTTGTTCCCATATCAAGTTACACTGGGTGTGACTCTTCGTCGACTGGAAAACGGGAAAAAAAATTCCACCTGGTCAAAACACAAATGTTTATCCCAAGCGTTTTTGGTTATTTGGTGAAAAAGTGACTAATTCCAAAAATGTTTTTAAAACTTTCACACATACAAGGTACATTTTTTGGCATTCTTAAAAAAACGCATGTGGTTTTGGGAGTGCTAAAAAAAAACGCAAATTGTGTGTGAACAATGCCTTTGTCTTTTTTTGGAGACTGTAAATATTGCAGAATGGTAAGGAAAATGAATATCCAGCACATCCATCCAGGGGAAGTTCTTTGAGAATACATTAAAAATGACAGACAAAAACACTCCATGGAAAAGAATTAAAATGCATTTCTGGCGAAACCGTCTTAAGTCCCAGCCACACTATGACTAATGGCGAAACGCGTTAGAATGACGTTAATTCTTTTCCACTGACTTTTATTTTCTGTAATTTTTAATGGATTCCTTATGAAGGAAAAAATGAATTTTATTCGCCTGGATGAATGTGCCGGATATACTTCACCCTGACCAATTGCTGTGCCACGCCAGCCGGATTAGCACCCATGATTAACGATGAGCAATAATAATCAGTCGTGTTCTCACTTGTTACTGTCCATGATGGTGTGCAGCCGATGTGCGATGGTCAACACCGTGCAGTCTGCAAATTCACTGCGGATCGTCCTCTGGATTAAGTTATCGGTCTCCAGGTCCACCCCGGCCGTGGCTTCATCCAGAATGAGTATCTTGGATTTCCGAAGTAACGCCCGAGCCAGACACACCAGCTGCCTCTGACCGACGCTGCACAGTAAAAGGAAGGTGAAAATTTGGAAAAATCACAAAAAAGATAAATACAAGGAATTTGGCACATTATATCCTAAAGAATATCGTTCACTAGGTTTTTGCTGAGTAGCATGACCATTTGTAGTTTTGATAAAATGTTTTATCAGCAGGAGATTATCACTAGAGGACTAGTAGCCCTGTTGTGTTATGGGGTAGCACAGTGGTAAGGCAATCAAGTAGCACAATGGTAGGATGGTCTAAGGGCATTCAGGGAGGCTCGTCTGACCCTTAGAATGGGAGTCCCTGGCTCACCCTGCTCCCAGAGTTACCTCAGAAGGTGGGAAGGTCTGGGTCACCAAACTTGCCCTATGCTCCTGAAAGGCTGAAAAGTCCCTACCTCCACCCATGGACCAGGAAACAGCAACTTTCCCAAGGCAGGTAAACTCCAGCAAGGCATCAGCACACACTGCACTATGCCCTAACTGCACCCATGGTCAAGGCAGAGTGAACTCTATCGGTGACACCTGGTTGAAGGAAGTGGAACTACTTAAAGGCTGAGGGAGTGGACAACTAAGTGATCTGACACATTCCTTCCCCCCAACAACCTGCATATGCAGAGCTGCTACGGCAATAGTGCAGAATCTGCACATTAACTCTAGATGTGTCAAATGAAATTAACTCTGATTTAAATCACAGCAGCAGTTCACATGGACTGCAAAGCAGTCATCACAAGACATATTGACAAGTAGTCCTCCATATTCATGAGGGATGTACAGCCATGTCCCCACTACTGATTTATGTACACATAAAGCAGCCAATCAGTGGTGTGGGCGGGTTATACCATGAAAACTACTGCAACAGACCAGTAAGTGACACATCACTGGAATCAGGCTCTCTGCCCCTATATCATGCTGCTCTCAGATGGGTTAACAAACACCTGCTGACAGACTCCCTTAAAGACTTGTCTTTGTGAGTTGAAGCTGCAGGGGCTTGGTAAAATATAGGAGCCATTGCTGTGCTCTCACCTTAGGTTTTCTCCTCCTTCACTCACTTCATAGAAGAGCTTCTCCTGCAGCCCTTCTACATACGGCTTGAGATGAGAGAGTTCTAGAGATTTCCAGACTTCTTCATCCGTGTACTGGTCAAATGCGTCCAAATTCATCCTCAGTGTCCCAGAGAACAGAACCGGGTCCTACAGGGGAACATTACACTGTCAGGGCAGGTGTAGAAAAAATATAGACTTACTTTGCAACCCACAATAAACCTTTTCCAATGTACCTGAATATACATTTCCAGGGATTCCAATTGCCTCAAAAATGTGTCTAGCCCTTTACATATTCAGAAGTAGCCATTTCCCTATCTCTTCAAATACATAATGTAACCACAGATAGTACTGCTGCCTGGTCTCACTGGAATTGATGGAGGCACAGGTAGTACTTCCTCCTTGCTTCTGCTTGTAAACAATGTAGGCACAGAAATGACTGCCTCCCTATTTCTTCTGTGGATGATGTAGGCACACATAGTACTGCTTCCCTGCTTCTATCTATAAATAATCTACACATAGACAATAATGCCTCCTTGTTTCCCCCTGTTAATAATATAGGCACAGATAGTACTGTCTCTTTGTTTCTCTTTATAAATAATATAGGCACAGATGGTACTGCCACCTTGTTTTTTTCTATGAATAATGTAGGCACAAAATGTACTGCTTCACTGTTCTCCTGTAAATAATATAGGCACAGATAGTACCATATTGACTTTTTATTTCCTCTGAATGATTTAGGCACAGCTAATACTGCCTCCTTGTTTTTCCCTGTTAATAGTACACATAGTATTGACACATCCCTCCTTCAAAAACAAATGTGGGCATAAATAGACCTGCCTCCTTACCTTAGGTGTAAATAGTCCTGCCTCCTTACTTTAGGTATAAATAGTCCTGCCTCCTTACTTTAGGTATAAATAGTCCTGCCTCCTTACCTTAGGTATAAACAGTCCTGCCTCCTTACCTTAGGTATAAATAGTCCTGCCTCCTTACCTTAGGTGTAAATAGACCTGCCTCCTTACCTTAGGTATAAACAGTCCTGCCTCCTTACCTTAGGTGTAAATAGTTCTGCCTCCTTACCTTAGGTATAAACAGTCCTGCCTCCTTACCTTAGGTGTAAATAGTCCTGCCTCCTTACCTTAGGTATAAATAGTCCTGCCTCCTTACCTTAGGTATAAATAGACCTGCCTCCTTACCTTAGGTATAAACAGTCCTGCCTCCTTACCTTAGGTGTAAATAGTCCTGCCTCCTTACCTTAGGTGTAAATAGTCCTGCCTCCTTACCTTAGGTATAAACAGTCCTGCCTCCTTACCTTAGGTATAAATAGTCCTGCCTCCTTACCTTAGGTATAAACAGTCCTGCCTCCTTACCTTAGGTATAAACAGTCCTGCCTCCTTACCTTAGGTGTAAACAGTCCTGCCTCCTTACCTTAGGTGTAAATAGTCCTGCCTCCTTACTTTAGGTATAAATAGTCCTGCCTCCTTACCTTAGGTATAAACAGTCCTGCCTCCTTACCTTAGGTAGAAATAGTCCTGCCTCCTTACCTTAGGTATAAATAGACCTGCCTCCTTACCTTAGGTGTAAATAGTCCTGCCTCCTTACTTTAGGTATAAACAGTCCTGCCTCCTTACCTTAGGTATAAATAGACCTGCCTCCTTATCTTAGGTATACATAGTCCTGCCTCCTTACCTTAGGTATAAACAGTCCTGCCTCCTTACCTTAGGTATAAACAGTCCTGCCTCCTTACTTTAGGTATAAACAGTCCTGCCTCCTTACCTTAGGTATAAACAGTCCTGCCTCCTTACCTTAGGTATAAACAGTCCTGCCTCCTTACCTTAGGTATAAACAGTCCTGCCTCCTTACCTTAGGTATAAACAGTCCTGCCTCCTTACCTTAGGTGTAAACAGTCCTGCCTCCTTACCTTAGGTATAAATAGTCCTGCCTCCTTACCTTAGGTATAAACAGTCCTGCCTCCTTACCTTAGGTATAAACAGTCCTGCCTCCTTACCTTAGGTGTAAACAGTCCTGCCTCCTTACCTTAGGTGTAAATAGTCCTGCCTCCTTACTTTAGGTATAAATAGTCCTGCCTCCTTACCTTAGGTATAAACAGTCCTGCCTCCTTACTGTGACGACCATCCGCTGTGAGGCCGAGCTGCTGGTAGGCAGCACCCCGAGAAACCCCGAGACCCTTAACCCCTATACAGGGATCTGGAATTACAGCGGAGCCCAGGGGGTAGCTGCCTATATAAGCAACAGAGCCGGGGAGGTCGCCAGGGAAAATCAAGACCCGAAAAACGAAGTCAGAAGTCCGAGTCAAAACCGAGAGGGCAGCGAAGGTACAAAATCATCAGGCAGTAGCAGAGTCAAAAATCCAGGCAAAGGTCAAGGGCAAAACCAAGAGGGCAGCTGAGGTACAAAATCAATAGGCAGAGGCAGAGTCAGAAATCCAGGCAAGGTCAGACACGAAACTAAACACACACTATCACTGGGGAACCAAAACTATCTGGCGGCCTGCAAGCCAGGCTCCAATGTACTTGAAGGACGCGGTTACCTCACATAGGCTGGAGCTCACAGCCTGATGATCTCATCCGGACCGCCCCTAGAACCAGCCCGGATGGTGATGCACGACTGGCTCCGCCCACCCCACTTCTGACAGCAGAACGAAGGCTGCGCCTAACAGACAGCTCTGCAGGGCCCGCTCCTCTGCTACCAACACCACCCAAAGGAGAAACATGGCGGCGCTCCGTGACAGAGGCAGACGTCGCAGGAGCAGGTCCATATGAGGACAAGGCCCTCCTATCACTGGCGCCATCAGCCGAAGGAAACCGGCTCCTCCCAGTGGCCGAGGCAGGAACACCAGCCACCGAGTCCAATGGCCATGTGACAGTACCCCCCCCCCTCTACGAGGGGCCTCCGGACCCACAAAACCTGGCTTATTGGGATGAAGAAGATGAAACTTCCAGATCAAACCCTTGGCATGGATATTACGGGCAGGCACCCAGGACCTCTCCTCCGGACCATAGCCCTGCCAATGTACCAGATACTGCATGGATCCCCTCACTAAGCGGGAATCAAGGATCCGTTGAACTTCGTATTCCACGGCACCCCCGACCAAGACCGGAGGAGGAGGGGATTGGACAGGACGAACCGGAGATCGGTATAATTTGAGAAGGGATTTATGGAATACATTGGGCAGTTTGAATGATTGAGGGAGCTTCAGACGAAAGGCTACAGGGTTAATCACGTCAATTATTTCATACGAACCAATAAACCTGGGACCTAGTTTGGCAGACGGCACTTTGAGCTTGATATTTTTCGTAGACAACCAAACTTTGTCCCCAACTCCCAGGTCCGGACCCTTGGAGCGCCGTTTATTAGCAGAAGACGCCTGCCTAGACTGAGCCCCCTTTAAGTTTTCGTTCACTTCAGACCAGATAGTCTTTAACTGATCTACGGACCTTTCTACCCCAGGGACGTCAGAAAGCCTAAAAGAAAATGAACAAAAGCGCGGGTGTAGTCCATGATTACAGTAGAAAGGGGTGGTCTTGATGGACTCCTGGTACTGGTTATTCATGGCAAATTCCGCTAGTGGCAGATGTTCCACCCAATCAGATTGATGCTCAGAGACATAACAACGTAGATACTGCTCGAGAGCTTGATTTGCGCGCTCGGTTTGACCATTGGTTTCAGGGTGATAGGCAGAAGAAAAGGAATAGTCAATTCCAATCCGTTTACAGAATGCCCTCCAAAACTTAGAAACGAACTGGGTGCCCCTGTCAGAAACAATATTCACAGGAACACCATGCAATCGCACAACATGATTAATAAATAATTTGCTCAGGGTCTCGGAATTAGGTAACCCGGACAGCGGAACAAAATGACACTGCTTGCTGAATCTGTCTACCACTACCCAGATACAAGTCTTCCCTTCTGAGAGTGGCAGGTCAGTAATAAAATCCATGGAGATATGAGTCCAAGGACCCTCAGGGGTAGGCAAGGACTGGAGCAACCCGGCAGGGCGGTTGCGGGGAGACTTAGCGTGAGCACAGGTTTCACAAGCCAGTACATATTCCTTACAGTCCTTTACTATGGTTGGCCACCACAAACTCCTGGTTACAAGTCTGATGGTGTTATTGATACCAGGATGCCCTGCGAGGACGGAATCATGAGATTCCTTAAGGACTTGGAGGCGGAATTTGGTAGGGACAAATAGTTTCTGGGCAGGAGTAGTGTCAGGGGCCTGTTCTGGAGATCCACGAATCTCTTCCAGAAGATCCAAAGACACAGCCGAAACAACAATCCCCTTGGCTAAAATGGGAGTCGGTTCCACGTCCTCGACTTGTAAGGGGCAAAAACTTCGAGACAGGGCATCAGCCCTCACATTTTTAGTACCCGGTCTGAAAGTGATAACAAAATCGAATCTGGAGAAGAACAAGGCCCATCTAGCCTGTCTAGGATTCAGTCTTTTCGCTGACTCCAAATAGGTTAGATTTTTGTGATCAGTAATTATGGTAATCCTATGTTTGGCGCCTTCGAGGAAGTGGCGCCATTCCTCGAAGGCCCATTTGATTGCCAACAATTCCCGATTACCTACATCATAATTCATCTCTGTAGAGGAAAGTTTTCGGGAAAAGAAGGCACACGGACGAAGTTGAGTGAGAGATGCGGTGCCTTGTGATAGCACCGCTCCCACTCCAACTTCAGAGGCATCTACCTCTACAATGAAGGGGCGGGCCAAATCAGGCTGCACCAATATTGGATCCGCGGAGAAACACTCTTTTAACTTAGAAAATGCATGAATGGCTTCAGGCTTCCAATTAACCACATCCGCCCCTTTACGCGTCAAATCAGTGAGTGGTTTGGCTATCTCTGAAAACCCTTTAATAAATGTACGATAATAGTTAGCGAAACCCAAGAATCGCTGCAGTGCCTTCAGAGACTTGGGTTGTACCCATTCCTTAATGGGTTTAATTTTGGAAGGATCCATGCGAAAACCTTTAGCCGATATGATATACCCCAAAAAATTTATCTCCTCCTCCATGAAGACACATTTCTCTAATTTGGCGAATAAAGAATGCTCTCTGAGTCTCTGAAGTACAGTACGGACATGTCGGACGTGTGACCAAAGACCGGGAGAAAAAAACAGAATGTCGTCCAAATAAACGACCACATATACACCACTGATATCTCTGAAAATATCATTGACAAAATTCTGAAACACTGCAGGTGCGTTACTTAACCCAAACGGCATTACAAGATACTCAAAATGGCCGAGAGGTGTATTGAACGCGGTCTTCCACTCATCGCCTTCTTTTATACGGGCCAGGTTATATACTCCCCTGAGGTCCAGTTTGGTGAAATACTTGGCTCCCAACAGCTGATTATAAAGATCAGGGATGAGTGGAAGAGGATACTGGTTTTTCACAGTGATCGCGTTTAATTCGCGGTAATCAATGCAAGGTCTGAGGCCGCCATCTTTCTTTCCCACAAAAAAGAAACCAGCTCCTACTGGTGAGGTGGACAGTCTAATATACCCCTTTCTCAGACTGTCTGCTATGTAATCATTCATGGCCTGACGTTCAGGACCAGAGAGGTTAAATATTCTCCCCTTTGGGAGACGAGAAGCAGGTATCAAATCTATGGCGCAATCATACTTTCTGCGAGGGGGTAATTTCTCTGATTCCTGAATAGAAAACACATCCTCAAAGTCTCTAAAGGCATATGGTACAAATGGAGGAGTCTTGACCTTCACTTGGTTTACAGATAGCGAGATACAGTTATCCTGACACTTTGGGCTCCAGCGCACAATGTCACCCAAGTGCCAGTCTATGACTGGGTTATGTTTACGTAACCATGGCATGCCCAGGATTACTGCAGATGATAGATATTGATAGCAAAAAATGACACATTTTCAGCATGTAAAGACCCCACCAGCATTGACACTTCCTCAGTGACAAATTCCACTCCACCCTGGATGAGGGGAGTGCCATTAACTGCAGTGCTTCTAATGGGGGCATTAAGCCTTAGTAGTGGTACACCAAGAGTTCTCGCTACATGGAGATCTATGAAATTCCCCTCTGAGCCGCTGTCTACATAAGCCTCCAAACACACAGATTTCTTAAGGTAAGATAACGAAATAGGTAATAAAACTTTGGCAGCATCCGCTGGCAATACCTGGGCACCTGGGCAGGCAGAGCCAGAGCCCCCCAGGTGCTGACATCCAGGGAATGAGGCCTTCTGATCTCCAGTGTTCATGCAGAGGACTCCAGCTTGTGGCTTGTACAGCATGTTGGAATGATGGGAGTGTTCCTCCACAGGACTGAGAAGCTAGACACAGGTGCTTTGAGGGAGCAATCAGCAGACACAGCTCAGAGAAAAGAAAAAAAACAGGTAGAACCATTGGAAAAAGGAGAGAAAAAAAAAGGTAAGGGAATGCTTTTTATATATAGTATCTATATATATAAAAATGTTATGGCCAGATATAATGTGACAACCATCCGCTGTGAAGCTGAGCTGCTGGTAAGGCAGCACCCCGAGAAACCCCGAGACCCTTAACCCCTATACAGGGATCTGGAATTATAGCGGAGCCCAGGGGGTAGCTGCCTATTATGAGCAACAGAGCAGGGAAGGTCGCCAGGGGAAAAAATCAAGACCCGAAAAACAAAGTCAGAAGTCCGAGTCAAAACCGAGAGGGCAGCGAAGGTACAAAATCATCAGGCAGTAGCAGAGTCGAGAATCCAGACAAGGGTCAAGGGCAAAACCAAGAGGGCAGCTGAGGTACAAAATCGTCAGGCTGTAGCAGAGTCGAGAATCCAGACAAGGGTCAAGGGCAAAACCAAGAGGGCAGCTGAGGTACAAAATCAACAGGAAGAAGCAGAGTCAGAAATCCAGGTCAAGGTCAGAGACAAAACTAAACACACACTATATCACTGGGGAACCAAAACTATATCTGGCGGCCTGCAAGACAGGCTCCAATGTATTTGAAGGGCGCGGTTACCTCCCATAGGCTGGAGCTCACAGCCCGATGACCTCATCCGGACCGCCCCTAGATCCAGGCCAGATGGAGATGCACGACTGGCTCCACCCACCCCACTTCTGACAGAAGAACGCAGGCTGCGCCTAACGGACACCTCTGCAGGGCCCGCTCCTCTGCGACCAACACCACCCAGAGGGGAAACACAGCGGCGCTCAGCGACAGAGGCAGACGTCACGGGAGCAGTTCCATATGAGGACAAGGCCCTCCTATCACCGGTGCCACCAGCCGAAGGAATCCGGCTCCTCCCAGCGGCCGAGGCAGGAACACCGGCCACCGAGTCCAATGGCGATGTGACAGCATGTATTAAGTATTTGTGTGTGCATACGTGTATGTATGCGTGTAGTGATGTGTACATATATTTGTACCTTCAATACTCGAAGTGTGTGTGTGTACAGATACCCATGTGTAAATCCATCTATATGGAGAGGGAGACACACAGAGAGCATACAGTGTGGGTCAAAGGCTTGACTTCTGTACTGTACATGTGCAGACAATGCTGCAGGGACCCGTCATCAAAATGTTTGTGTGTTAGCTCATAGCAACATAATGCCACAAACTTGTAATATGCCACTCCTGGGTTACACAAGATTTCTAGGAGCCTGCTAGTATTTATAGTTGGTAAAGTAATTATCTAACTTGTTTGTCATAGAAGACAGAGAAATTAATTATGCTAATCGTCCATTGTGTTACTATTTGTATTGCTGATTCTATGTAAACTACTTCAGCCACCATTGTTTGTGGTCAGGATGTTATATGAAATGTCTAAATGTCTATACTAAACCCTCCTTGACCCCTCTTTGTCAATCATCATTGAAATGAACATTTTCCAAGAGGCTTGAAAGCGAGCCAATAAGAATACAGTCTTATTCCACCAATCCTGAAGTCCCCAATATCCTGCAATGAGGGCTGAAGGTATATAAGGAGAGCTGTTCATTAACCAGTGTGATTTTGATTCTGTCTAGTGACCTCAGTCTAGGGATTTCGTTCCCGGCCACAGGTACGCTAGATTGGACACAGGCAGCTAATTTAGGATCTTCGGATCCGATTGGCCGGCCATAACCCCAGGCCTAGGCATTTCGGTGCCGAACTAGGGGATCAGAACCTGGATTA